>CAKAOH010040880.1:0-56774 GCA_916701665.1 Sebastiscus tertius
CACACACACACACACACACACACACACACACACACACACACACACACACACACACACACACACACACACACACACACACACACACACACACACACACACACACACACACACACACACACACACACACACACACACACACACACACACACACACACACACACACACACACACACACACACACACACACTCCCTGCTCGTCGGTGGCTGGTTACACTTCCAGCTACTTTAGCTGTTTTTTTTGTAAGTAGTAAGCAACTTGAAAGGCATGCTTGACAAGACGGAGCCCTCCCACGCGCACGCTGCTGCCGAGTTCTGTTTGCATATGTTATATCCTTGATATAGTATGCGATAAATATATCTTTGAGTACACAGCCACTTGGGCTAAGATGAATGGCAGACAGATGCGAAGCTGATGCTTAACTTGTATTTTGAAACAACAGAGGCAGGCAGCTCTGCCATTGATTAGCGCAGGGACTGACAGGCAGAAGGAATGGGGATAACAGGGGAGCTCAAAGGAGGACGCAGGTAGTCATACAGTCATTTCTCAGAGGCAGGGCTGCCTCGAAAGAAGAAAATGAATTGTCCTAATTGACAAATGTTAATGAAAGGAGCTAAAGAAATGCAGATTTAAGAGGACGGATCATTTCATTCCTGTATTCATAATCATGGCATGTTGGGAGATCAGTAAGCTAACAGCAGCTTATCGACTAAAAAAGACATCCCTTCTCAGTTTCTCAATAAGCTTTGTCTATTTTTCAGCTTACCACTTGCCGCCGTCTTGACAGTTACTGGAGACCAAAAAATAGGGATCTGACTTTTTCAGTCCTGATACTGATACCTGAGTAATTAATAAGCTGTATGCTTCACTGTGTGGGAGTGACTGGGATCGTTCTTTTATGTGTAAAGGCCCAGACACACCAAGCCAACATCAGAAAACTAGCGGCGATGAAGGCCACCAGCTGCGCTGCCTCACGTTGCCTTTGTCTTGGCCAAAAAGTTGCACTCGAACACACCGCAAAGGCTACAGCCGACGGCCAACTACCACGTACATTCTGCCCTTGCCTGAGAGGAAATAACTCTCCACACCAGCAGGTGGCGGTAGTCTGTATGCACCTTTCAAAAAGGGAAACCGGAAGACCGAGTTTGCCGACCTTTTTTCACACCACTCTCTCTCAGCTTCATTCCAGGTGGCCATGTCGTTGTGAAAATATCCATGTATAGGAATGATTAGATGAGATGAAGATGAAAAATGAGAAGAGCCTTCTGTGGCTTTACTCGTCGCTTGCTTTCCTGCTTCCGTTTCTCTTCTTGCGCTGATTCGTTTAAACTGAACAGCCAATCAGAGTGATTTTTCTTTCTGACGGGCACCGCTTCTGATTCAACATGCTGAATCGGCCGAAAAGCCTCGAACACGGGCAGACTCGGGCCGACGGTGCGGGACACAACGTAAAAACTACGCTGACAGATGCTCACCGACGGCTCCAAACTGGCCGATGGCTGACCAGCGGCTTGGTGTGTCAGGGCCTTGTTATGCATTACAATACAATATTAATGCCTCCTGTTCTCTGCAAAGACAGGTCATCTGTGTATGACAAAGGCTTTTAGTGTTTGACCTTGGATAAGAATTACAAGCACAAATCCTTTTGCACCAGCATCAGCTGTGTCTTGCTAATAGTTAAGGAATTCAGCACTTAAATAATCTATTGCTTTTGAGAAAAGTAAAATGTACAAACCGTGTTAAAGTCACAAACTCAGCCACAGTGAGATGTGATAATCAGTTTTGGCTCAGTTACATTCTCAGCCAGGCATTAATATGTATTTAAAAATGTAGCTCATGGCAGTGCTTCAACAAGGCCTTGTTAAACTTTTGCCCCTCTTTATCCCCAAACCCCTGTGTCATTGTCCATTTTATAATAAATGGGCTCTATTTTTACCACCTGCATGGTTTATAGGTGATAAGCCCCCCAAGGGAGCAACGGCTGACAAATTGAAAATTCATGACCATGTAAATATTTCAATAACATGGCACGGCTGGCACGCATGCCACATTCGCAGCCCTACTGTCGGCCTCGGGCTCGTCTTGACATTGTGTAAAAAATAATTTTCCCATTAATCCACATGGTTTAAATTTCCAGCTGCTACATCCCCTTCGACACGGTCGACCAGGTGACTTTATGAGACATCTCACTGGAAATGCTCGACAGAATGAAGAAGGTGAGACATTCCCCGACTGCACATTTCTTTTCTTTGCTCCTCGCAGTAGCTTAAGTGGATAGAAATGGGGAGAGAGAGACTTCCTATAAAAAGTGTAGAGCGCTGTCTGCCTGATACCGAGTACAGTATCAAAGTGGGAGGAAGGGTGGAGTGAGAAACAGGGCCGTAGTACTTGAGTCCTCTCGAGTCCACTTTTCTGAATTCTTGCACTTGTCTTGGACTCGTTCCTTGCTGGACTCGGACTTGTCTTGGTCTCGGGCTCGGCTATTGAGAACTGGTGTAGTTGTTCCTGAGGAAAACACTATGGTTTTATCGCTAAGTTAAACTTAACACTAGGTTTAAACCTTATCAATTGGTTGTTTGTTTCAGGAGGTGCTGCAGGACACCTCCTCGTCCATGCTATTTGCATAAATAACAATCTCAATAAATAAATTGAAAATGAAAATTGAATGAAAATGACCTTGCTTGTAGGCATATTTGGGGTGATCCCAGGGTAGAAACATCAGTTTATTAATGAATGTAATGTTTGGCTGTAATGATCCTCAAGCCTAAATTCTATGCATTGATTAGTTTGTCAGAAGACAGATCAATATTGTTTATAGATTGATTATTTTGCTCCATCTCTAATCTCATTAATCACTAGCCTATATAAGCATTAGAAAGACACTAATGCCTATTTCAACAGGACACCATTTGCTCTGGACTCGGTCTTGACTTGGTCTCGACTGCCTTAGGACTTGGTCTTGACTCGGAGACTCAACTGGACCTGGTCTTGAACTGGACTCGGACTCAATTAAGTTGGATTTGACTACAGCCCTGGTGAGAAATGGAATCACTTCTTTGCCTCAGTCATTAACATAACGCAGAGCCTTTCCGAGAATATTCCCAAACTTCTTTTCCCTCTCTGTTGCCAACTTTCCCATCAACCTTTACGAGGTAATACATTCACATCACTCACACGTTAAGGGCTTAACGAGGACGCTAATTTCTTAAATGCAAGCCAATTTAAAATGGATAAAATTGTACGACAGCACTGTGGCAATAAAGTCTCCAAATATTGGGTTATAAACAACAACATGTCAGGAACTTAAGCATATTTTGCTATTTGACCAATCAGCTACGGCCTTTGATCAACAGCACGATGTTAATCTTATTATCTGGGTGCAGAAGGGAGGCAGCTCCTTTATCAGAACATTTCTCATGCATGGCTGATAATGTGGTAATTTATTAACGCTGAAGGTGTACGATAATGTGATGCCCGTCATAATCTGTGTCATTTAGCTGACAATCAGGCGCCAGTCCCAATCAATACCGCTGTGAGGAATGATAATGTTCAGCGTATCAGTCTTCAGGAATGCAGGCCACAACAGGTTTTCTCTATGAGGAACATCTTTTGCAATATTTTATGAAAACTAAAATACTAAATCGGCCTGCTAAAAACTCTTTCAAATAAGTCAGCCATCTCAGTTCAACTTTCACTTCAGTAAGAGAACATTCCAGACTTGACATATCAAGGCCACAGCGAAAAGGAATGGGCGAAAATGTTCGTCTTTCACCCCTGACCCGAGATCCGATAAACATATTTTTGTAACTGTGTTGAGAGCCAACAGGAGAAAGTCTGTGCCCTATTTTGGGTTCTGACTGATTGATCTTAAGCAACCAGATTTCCCTTGGTTCAGACTGAGAGACTGACATAACAAGGTCAGGAGATGCCATAGGGAGATTGAGATGTGCCAGTAGGTAGCTGCAAATATCAAGCAAGTAAACTACACACAAAAAAAAAAAAAAGAACTCGCAAATGTCAGGCTACTTGCTGAGCCTGTAATATGTAACTTAGACAACTGAGATGATCAACAGTTTTACATTGTACACTCAACAAAGTATAACTGACTGACTAAAAGGGTACAATGTATGTATAATATATGTCCATTTGTGGTCCTTAATGAAGACAAGTAGGCCTGTCACGATATTCAGACATTGGAATTGGAATGTAAAAAAAAAATACAACTTTCCAAATAAATAAAACCGCACAACAAAACAATAAATAAAATGAACTCTTAGGCTCTGTTATCATAAAACGTGCAATGCCTATGTAATGCCCACGTCTTATTATGGCATCATGTTGGCTAAAGCTGTTGGTGACAATCCTATGTAGGAAACAAATACGCATGGAGGTCAGCAAAAATCATTGATGTCCATATATCGTACGATAAGTCGATAACGTAAAAATGATTGAAGTCATGTCCATTTATCGTACGATAAGTCGATAACGTAAAAATGATTGAAGTCATGTCCATATATCCTATGATAAATCAATAACGTAAAAATGATCTAGGTCATATCCATATATCGTACACTAAAACGATAAAGACGAGAGACATGCACTTGAAGATGAAGATAAAAAAACTATATTTTCTAGGCTCTGGGAAAGTTTTACAAATATAAAACATCTATGGATTAAACATTCAATTCATCACTTGTTGATGTAGTTTGCAGTTGGAGGTGTCCTGTCAACAGTTTTACAGACTTGTCTTTTCTAATTGCGTTCTAAAAGTGTTTTATCATCACAATACAGCGAGGGGCCATTGGGACAAATTGGCAGCGAGGCCGACTGGCAGCACTGTACCAGCTAAATGCTGCCATGGAATATGTAAATGATTAACAGTGTGCCAAAAACAAAAAATGTAATTAACTGGTTAAACATAAATACATTTGTACAATAAATTTTGATTTAGTGAGTCAACTGATTAGTAACTGTCTTGAGCATTAAGGAAAAGTATAAAGCTGTGTAGTTCTTTTTATACTCCATTTTAATTCTTAAACTAACAGTATTATATATTGATGTATTCACTTACATTTCGGTTGAGTCTGATATCCTTTTACTACATCTTGTCAGTTCCAAGGCTCCATAAAATATATTTGCATAGAGTGTAATCAACTCTGATGAAACTTTGATAAGTTATCTGATATATTAACATCTTTCCTAAATCAAGTGAAGCTCTGAAAATTAAGCTAGCACAGATTTTGGATATCAGGCTGATAGCATATAATATGTCTCTTATTGAGAAAAATGGATTGCATTTTGCATTTTTTTCTGTTTTTGATTTTCTTAACTGAACTAATGATCAAAGTCAGCTTGATTATCAATGTATTTTTGACATCAAAGTTTAGTTTGATCTAACACTTAAGAGTTTTAACTCCAAAAACATTCATCAGGAGAATCAGGACTGGCTGTGCGGAGTTCAATCAAACCTAAAACTAACCAGCCCTCTAAAAAAAAAAAAAAAAAATGGATGTCGTATTGCCTTTGAACCGATGTCCTTCTTGTGTGTAACACCTCTCCCCGAGGTTGAGCAACTGACAGATCGAGGCCAGCCTGTGATGACAGTAGCAAATTAAGATGTATTGCTTCTACCGGGGTGATGAAATCAGGACATCAGAGGGGGAAACCGAGAAACTAGTCTGCTCCTCTTGCCACAACATCTTCCACGCAAGCTTCCTTTTAACGGAAGCTAATCTGAGAACCTCTGGGGAATCTGTTTTCCATTCTTTTTTATATGGGTGAATTTCCCCCGTGCTTGTGTGTGTGCACATAATAACAAGATTCCTCAATCTTTCATTTTATTTGCTCTAAGAAGTCTCGAAGGTGGCCTGTTCATGGGTTGCCATAAATTGCTCCACCCTAATCTTAAAACAAGGATGAAAGATATTTCCAGGCAGCGGCTGACTGTTTGTCCAGCTCCTAACCCTCTCCCACTGGCCTCTGTGAGCCTGCATACAGATTACAGTTTGGTTCTCCCTTGATCTCCCCCTGCCCGACAGCCTAATAAAACACATGTGGGCAGCGGTACCATTTTTGAAAACTATATCAATAAGCTGCAAGAGAGGTGGCGACAATGGATATGTATTTGAGAGCGACTTTCTCCTGTTGCCGTTTGCTGATTTATTCGTTTGCTTGGTTTTTTTTTTTTTTACCCTAAAACAAAAATACTTTCTTGGGAATGAGATTAATCTTCAAAATGTGTACCTTTTTCTTCATCGCATCAGTGCTAAGATTCATGTGTTACTAGGCCTGGGACGATACACCTATCTCCCGATTCTATACTATCATGATTTGTGTTACATTTTTTAACACTAGACCATGGGGAAAAGCTGAATCATACACTTCTAGGGACTTTTACTTTGGAAAATATCTAAATTAATAGAGTAAAAATGTTTGATTTTCAGCAGAAGAACAGGGGAACCAACACTGAAATAATAACAATTTAAGGCTTTTTGTATATTGGGCTCCTCATGCATTGTTTTTACAAATGTGTAAATTATTTCTGTCATTTTCTGTTGCACTCTTTCTCTTCTCTGCACGGTTGACTTGATTTATGGCATTACGGAGAGAACCTAGAGAGAACAGGAATGAGGGTGAAACTGAGACTAAGTTGTCCCTGAGCTGAACAATATTTGAAACCATAATGTTCTTTTTCACTATTCAGATAGTAACAGTATGCAGAGTTCAAGGCGCCACCTCGAATATCGCTCTTTCCTTCCTGCCTTCTCTTGCTGCCGTGAATAAAAAAACGCCATCTTCCTTTAAAAACTCCTGTCTAAGCAGCCGATCATGTTGCCATGGAAACCATTCACCAGCAGCTATGCGCCTTACAGTGTCTCTCTTTTTGTCCCTCTCTCTATCTACGTACACCTCCTTGCTCTCCCTCTGTCTCCTCCCGCTGTGCTCTCCTCCACAGTCCTCCGTCCTTGCCTCGCACAAACACCAAAATAACCCCTTGATCTCCGCTTGATGTTAATAGCAGATTTATCCTCAACAAAAGGTGGAGCAGGGGTAATAAAAGGAAGGGAGGATTCTGTTTTGGTGAACGAAGGCAGCAGATTGTTGGTAAGTTTTGGACAAGATGAAGTGCTGTGGTGAAGCACAAAAGAAGGCTTCATAATCCCAGCGGAATTTCTGGATACAGACTGAGAACTGGGAACGGGCCGCCCCGAGGGACTTTATGGACGTGAAGAGGGAAGAGAAACTAAAATCTTGTTAAGGTGTTTCATGGAGTTGTGTATTCCACTTCAATTTATCCACAGGAAGTTACCATTTGTATTCTGTGATTATTTATAAACTTGGAAACTGTGTGGAATAGCTTCACTAAACTGCAGCCAAAAAAAAATTATTTTGCAAGAGCCCACTCCTGGACGTACAGCACTACTCTTTATGTACACCAACACTGGAAATGGAAAAAACAAAATATCTCGAAATATTTACTTGTCTTTCTTGACTGTCGTGTGGATTAAAGTTGAGTCGATATCCTTTTTTGGCGGTCCAGTCCGGTGTATGAGCTTTAATTTTATTCCAACCGACTGAACTGACATTTGTCATTATAGCCCGTTCTGGCATATGAAAGGTAGCCGACAGGAGCAAATTGTGCCGACGGCATCACAGCATTAAAATCCAGCTTGTATCGCATGATTGTCCATAGTTAATCACAATTAATCACACGTTTTTCTATCTGTTCAAAATGTACCTTAAGGCAGATTCGTCAAGTATTTAATACTCTTATCAACATGGGAGTGGGCAAATATGCTGCTTTATGCAAATGTATGTATATATATTTATTATTGGAAACCAATTAACAACACAAAACAACAACGAATATTGTCCAGAAACCCTCACAGGTACTGCATTTAGCATAAGAAAATGCTCAAATCATAACATAGCAAGCTTAGACAACAACAGCTGTCAGTGTGTCAGTGTGCTGACTTGACTATGACTTGCCCCAAACTGCATGTGATTATCATAAAGTGGGCATGTCTGTAAAGGGGAGACTCGTGGGTACCCATAGAACCCATTTTCATTCACATATCTTGAGGTCAGAGGTCGAGGGACCCCTTTGTAAATGGCCATGCATTTTTCCTCGGCAAAATTTAGTGCAAGTTTGGAGCGTTATTTAACCTCCTTCACAGCAAGCTAGTATGACAGGGTTGGTACCAATGGATATCTTAGGTTGTCTAGTTTCATATGGTGCCTGTATCTTCTAGCTTTAAAACTGAGCCCGCTACAACCTAAAAATCACAAGTTGCGTTTATGCGTTAAAGAAACATTAACGCGTTATTATCACGTGAATGGGAAGGGGCGCACGTTGATTTTGTTTAATAGAAAGTTCATGTGTTTTTGGGGTGACGAGACCAGATGGGTTTCCACCAGCCAGTGTATTGCAAGCTCGACAGCCTGTAACGTTAGCAGTCGAGAGAGAGAAAGAGACAAGGAGCGAGGGTGTGACTGACGGTGAGTATGAAGTCAGCTGTAACGTTCTAGCTGTGAACGTAGCAGCGCAGCGTGTGTACAGTTTAGACAGACAGTTAAGGTGAATAACGACTCCTCAAGACCCAAGCCAAGTTCCCGTGTCTTGCCTGCTACCTGTTGATTAAAGTGAAGGGGGTTAGCACCCAAGCTAGCAACAGGCCCACGTAAGGTGGGTTGACCTTTTATATACCTATTATATAACTAAAATAGTCTACATGACATTCCAGCGTAGTATTTGTGTGTAGTGTGGAAATGGGACACGGGTAATTCCACAGGTGGATAACATATGCTGGTAACAACAGCAGCACACTTTCACATCACTGCCTTGATCACATAAAAGTCGTATTTTTGATGTGCATATAAATGTGACTCCTACTTGAGGGATTTATGCCAACATTAAAGAGGCAATACTAACAAACATTAAAATGTATGTGTAGATTCTGGATGGAACTGCACCAAGTGAGCCATGAAAACAGTCCAAAGCACCAGGAGTAACTGGACTGCCCCCAGCAGACAGGTGGCACTTCTGCTACTCTGCTTCACACGCCGCGCATGACAACTAGAAATCACTTGTCAACACGGTTGAAACCAGCTAAAAGCTAAGCTTCAAACAAACAGAGCCTGTGTTCTGTGGTGCTATCACATTAGTCACAGAGAGTAGGACAAAAGGCAGGAAACACCTGAAGCAGCAGTTTATTCATGAGCCAGCTAATTAGCACTTTTAATGGTCGGGCTAAAAAGTCACTTTCAACTACCAACTGTTAAAATCCTCAACGTGCAACCCTTAATGACAGGACATTACAGAATGTGCTGACCTGTCAGTTGTTAGCTGTAATCAACTCTTGTGCTCTATCGCAGTGGTTCCCAACCTGTTTTCCTTGAAGCCCCCCCCCCCACTTGTATTTAAGAAAAGCTGAGCCTCCCCACCTCATATTTTCTGTCATCATCACGCTTAAAAGAAATTTACACACCCTTGAACAAAATCCTCAATTTGAATAAAGTGCATTAAATGAGTTAGTTTTCTTTTATTAAAGGGGACATATTATAAAAAAGTGAGATTTTCATGTTTTTTTTATTATAAAGCAGGCTTAAGTCCTATATAAATACTGTGAAAGTATCGAAACACTCAATCCACAGGGAAATACACACAGCCCGTATTTCAGAAACTCTGCATTTGAAACAAGCTGTCAGGATTTCTGTCCATTTGTGATGTCACAAATATACAATATTTAGCCCCTTTACGCAGTTTTAAACATAAACGTTCTAAATGTGTCCCAGTTTATTCCTGGTTGCAGTGTATGTGAATGTCATCAACTGACAGGAAGTACACACCAAAGTTGGACCAAAGTTGTTGCCTAGCAACGCAATTCTGTTGCAATTCCATCGCAATTCTGTCGAAATGCGCTAAAATGGAGCGTTTAAGACAGAAGGTAAATACAGGCATATTCAGGCCGACAGTATGAGGAAAATAAAGTTTTTTTTAACACCACAGCATGTAAACATGTTCTAGTAGAAACACAAAACATGTAAGCAAAATAAGTATGAACCTGAAAATGACCATAATATGGGACATTTACTTTCTTAAATGAATATAACTCGTCAATTTCATCAACATTTATAAAGTGATGACGGATATGCTATGCAAATGCAGATACATAATATAATCTTTTTTTTTTTTCCAACTTAATTTACTATAATATTATTAGAGGCCAAAATAGACTTTTTTGTTATTGTGACCACAGTGAAAATGTTGTTTTTGAAATTCTAAACACCAACAAATATGGACTGAACCAGAATATTTTGTTCAATAAAAACATGTTGTGAATTTTGGAAATGATTACATTTATATTTTTTTCAATTTATTAATTAATTATCACACAAATTGGAAATAATCCTATGAAGCCACCACTGGAATCTAATTTAACAAGTGTAATACTAATATTATTAGCGTAGCCTGATCTTTATCTGCAAATGTGCACAAATACTGGGTCTAAATAGAATGAGGACTATTAAGTAGCAAAAATGTTTATATTTTTAATTAGTGTGTTATTGTGATTTTAGTTATACATGTGCAAATCTAATTTTGACAACCTCAGAGCAGACAGATCCTGGCTCATCCCCTGAGATCTGAACCCCGGGTTGGGAACCACTGCTCTGTTTTCATGTGGAGAGCTGAAAAGTACTGAAGTGTTAAATGAACAGATTTGAACTGAAAGAACAGAATTTCATCTTCCATTTGCACGCTAAGCTTTCAGCGTTATAATAGGAGTTTAGGTCGGAATTCAAAAAAGTGGATGTATTTTAAAATGATCTCTAACAACAAATTAAAATTACTGACTTAATCCTCTGTCTTCATTCACTGTGAACAGAGTCTAGGCAATGGCTGCTGTCAGCGGAAAGATTAAAAAAAAAGAATAGCGTTGTCAGAAATGGAACCTTATACAATTAAACAAATTCATACTTTTTTCATTTTAAGAGGCATAAAGAGGTTAAACTATCCAATAATAATCCAAAAACATCATTTTGTGTAGAAGAAATTGTAATATATTCTGGTTCCTAACCCGTTAATCACTGAAGGTTGGAAATGCTGCCAGTTTGAACGTGGGAAGACATTCAATATTCACACTGCAATGACCTGTTTGAATTGAAAATATACAGTCTGTTAGTGCAACAGAGCATTTGTCTTAAAATTCAGCCTGACCTATTGACCTACCCGTTAACAAAGCCGATCAATAAAAATGGAGGAGGACATCGTGCACAGTCGTGCTGATTGGATAATCACGACAGGGAAGCATCTAAGAAGCACTCATCTGTACAACCTTGTCTTGACTGCCTACTTTTACATTTCACCCTCGCCAGAAGCTTGTGAAAACTGGAACAGAACTGGAGCCACGATAATCAATCTCACAACAACAATGAGCTCACTTGTTTGACACCACACGGGAAAAACATAAAGACTACACTGAAGGGTAAAACACTCTCTCTTCACTTTTGATGTTGGGAATACGTTTTATTCTATTGATATTTTAGATTTATTTCCAGTGAGATATTAATGAGCTTATATGGTGACTTTCCTGTTGTAAACATTACTGTTGCTGCTCTAGAAACTACATTTAGCCTTCTTATGTTCAAAATATTCAATTATAATCCGGTTCTGAGTTCAAAGACAACCAGGCTGACATAAGTATAGCTAATATGCACACTTCAATATTTGTATATTTATCGCAAGTCATATCGTTATTATATACACTCAGCGGCCACTTTATTAGGCACACCTGTTCAATTGCTTGTTAACACAAATAGCTAATCAGCCAATCACATGGCAGTAACTCAATGCATTTAGGCATCTAGACGTGGTGAAGACGACTTGCTGAAGTTCAAACCGAGCATCAGAATGGGGAAGAAAGGGGATTTAAGTGACTTTGAACATGGCATGGTTGTTGGTGCCAGACGGGCTGGTCTGAGTATTTCAAAAACTGCTGATCTACTGGGATTTTCACGCACAACCATCTCTAGGGTTTACAGAGAATGGTCCAAACAAGAGGTGGCAGTTGTGTGGACGGAAATGCCTTGTTGATGTCAGAGGTCAGAGGAGAATGGGCAGAGTGGTTGGAGATGATAGAAAGGCAACAGTAACTCAAATAACCTCGTTACAACCAAGGTATGCAGAATACCATCTCTGAACGCACAACACGTAACACCTAATAAAGTGGCCGGTGAGTGTATATTGAAATATGTTATTGCACATCGCAGATTTTCTTCATATCGTGCACACCTCTTACCATGTTTCCCATGGATTAACCGACAGCTATGTGTGAATTATTCACAGGATTGGTCGATGACATTCACACTACATACCAACAATAACAAGGTGACACAACTTGCAGGTCTAGAAGTCCTCTCCTCTGTGCTGTAGGCTGGAAATGTGAACACTGCACTCAGGACTCAAAAGGTGGCATGTGGAGTAGAAGCACCGGTGGAGTTTAAAGCCATTTACACTGGCAACAATGAAAAACTTTCTCTGGAATGGATCTGAATTGTAGCAGCCAAATGATTGTTCCAGGAACTAGCTGATTTGAATGGGAGGCAGTTAAGGGCTGACTACCTTCCAAGCCTTCCGGCCCAGATGTGCAAATCACTGCCAGAGCAAATACAGCTCGAGTCTGTCCCAGAGGGCGACTTTATTACCTCACCTCCCGCACAATTTATGGCACAACACCAAAAGGGTAAATTTCTAATAACGCGGCCGGGCTTCTCTGACACTAACGAGTGGCTGCAGTCCTGCCGCTGAAATTTACTGTCAGTCACAGAATCTCCCCCTTTTCAAATTGCTTCTTAGCTGCTTCACAGAGAAGCAATTTGGCGAGAAAAATGAGACCCACTGCAAAAAGGTGGGAAAAAATGTGGAATTTAAATTGCAACCCCAACCCACCACACACACATGCAGGCACACTTAAAACCAGATATACTCTTTAAATTATGTTACTTCAAAGAGGTTGATGGGCAAAGGAAAATAAAAGAATCTCAGCGGGCCTCATAACAAGATTCCCTTTTTCTCCACCCAAAATACAGCTTTATGGTTCCGCCTTCAACTAGAACATTGAGACCATCCCCTAAAAGTTTCTGATCTCTGTCTCTCTGAGGTCTTCAAACACTCAGATAATTACTGCGGGGTTAGCTCAGGATGAGGTGTCCTGATGAGACATGGATGAGGACGGGGGGACTCACGGCTGCCGGTGAGAGGGGTACTGTGTGAAAAGCTATAGTGCTGTATATCAAACTGATTGAAGTGGTCAGGATCTTAAGTCAAAGTCTGCATAAAGTGATGCTCCGTCTCTTTACTATCAAACAGTCCTCGCCTGTAGAGTTGAAAGGAGGCTGAATTTCTGTCAGTTACACAAGAAAGTATTAAAATGTCCACAGAAACTTCTGAAATCACCCCTTAAAGCATTTACTTCTGCACTTCCCATGAATATTTTCCATTCTGTATGTTCCAAACACTGACATTTTGCCCCAAAATATGACTGGATACACAAACAAAGCAGTAAACAATATGTTTGCGTAGCATATGTATACTCAGCATATGGTTGGACAATGAAGCGAATTGTGCTGCAGCTTTTCGAGAGCTTTCTATGGATGTTTTGATACCTTTTGCCACCTGTTACAATTGAAATGCAAACTATGTAAATGCTGCTCCAACATAACTACAAACACTATGTGCACATGAAGGAACATTAAGGCAGGGACGAAGCACTTTGAACACATTATGGCTAAGTTCTATGTTTTTATTGACTGACGGATCTGTTGTAGAGTGTCGGGAGCAATAAACAGCCCGTTGGAAGGAGGACTGTGTCGCCTTGCTCTACTCAGGTAATGCTTTTAGTTTCCTTAGGACACAATAACATAAAAAAACAAAATCTTCACTCATTTGCAACTACTTCTTCAATGAGAACATATGCTCAATTGACTGAAATCCACCGCCTTACACATAAAAACTGTTTGTTTAAGCCATCAAGTAGCTGTTGGAAATGATCCCTGAGCAGTTAGCTACAATTCAGGAGTTTGTTTTCGGTCACAATCAGAGCCAAGCTTTTGAAATCATTTATGTGAAATTGCCTCCTAGTCTTGTTATATTTGCCCCTTGTCCAGTCGGGCAAGTGGGTCAGAAATGAACTTGCCTTAAGTTGCATATTTTAACTGAATATCGGTCAATAATGATTGGCGGCCCGTGGATTGGGGCGTCCCTAATAAAGATTGCGTAATTGCATGAGGCATTTCACTTGCCTGAACTCAGCGTTTATTTGCCCCGGGCAAGTGGGCAAGCGTTAAATGTTGAGCCCTGGCTCACTCTTTAGCTACTTCCATCATCAGCTCTGGAAAAAAATATCCGTTAGATTGTTTTTTACCACTTTCCCCGATCACGCTAGTGAGTTTCTTGAATTACTTGCCCTGAAAAGTGAAGCCAATGCTGAAATGCAACTGAAGTTAATCCTGCATTCTTTCTAACAGCCAGCAGGGGGCGACTCTTCTGGTTGCAAAAAGAAGTCTGATTGAATAGAAGTCTCTGAGAAAATGAGTCTACTTCTCACTTGATTTATTACCTCAGTAAACATTGTAAACATGAGTTTATGGTCTCAATCTCTAGTTTCAAGTCTTCTTCAATACAGCATGATGTTCATTTAGTAAATTATGGTCCCATTTAGAGTCAAACCAGGGTGTGCTTTAAGGTGTGGATACCTTGTGATTGACAGGTCTCCATCATGGCGTTGTCCGGTATAAGAATTGTCTGGGTTTTCATCTTAGAACGTTAACCCTTTCACAGTGTGTTTTCAGTTCATGAAAGTTAATTATAACCTTTTTGGTCACCTGAAAATGTCTTATTTAGCATTTGGCTGCACTTAGTTCCATCCTCTTAAATCCATTCTGGTTGCAAATAATCAAGACTGCGAAAGGTCAAATACCAAAATGCCGAACTCGAGGCTTCAAAACGGCGGTCCACAAACCAATGGGTGACGTCACGTTGACTACATCCACTTCTTATGTACAGTCTATGGTGAACACTCAGACACACAGATGTCCCATACACCATGTATACTGGTAAAGGGACATACAAATACACCGAGAAGAACCATATACTACATTAATGATAACAAGGCAGACTCAAGTGTGAGGCGACGACAACCGGATCCTTAACAGCAGCTAGAAAGAGTTTAGTGCTTACACAAACAGCATTCAGCAGGCATCTTATCAGAGCCGTGCTGAAACACTGGTTTAAATGTAATTACTGCTTGTTATCGATACAGCTGCACAATGTTAACGTAAATTGATTTTGTTTCCCGAGAAGACATATATACAACAAGAGAAAGTTCTGGTTTGTAATTCAAAGCTGCAACCTCTTATTTCACAAAAGAGGTTTTGTTAAACAGCAAAGGAAATCAAGGGACAAACAAAAGAAATACAAACAAATAAAAAGGCAGCAGCCACTCGGGTAGCAGCGACGCTACTTGCTCGCGAATGTGGAATTGTGTCGGGCTCCCCGGTGTGAATTTTCATTAAAAAGTTTTCCGTCTCGGAGTAGAATACTACGTAAGGAAATGTCAGACACAAATTCAGACTCATTAATATGCAACGCCTGTCCTGAGAGATCCGTAGCGCTGTGCGTTAGCCTCAGCTTATTTCCCTCCACCCCATAATGAATTAACTGTTGTCTAAATTAGGCCTTTAAATAAACTATTCAAACTATTCAAACATCTCACCGCGGTCTCACGGCGTAAACACTCAATAATACTGCAAACATCATTCAGGGAGCATCATAGGACTATTCCCAAAATCCATATCTGTTAATTAAAACAGACACAAAAATATATATATGATATATGCTGCAGTGCTTTCTGAAGTACTGACAAGTACAACTGAATGTATTTATTGTGACGGTGGCAAATAAGTAATTCATGTTTGCAAGACATGAATTAAGTGATACTTGTCCAGTGTCTACTTCTGGCTACTTCTGCCAGGACCTTCTCTGTTGAACCTCCCTTTCTTACGTTTAAGGCTGACCGTTTCTCCTGTCTAGGGCTTGTTATAGAACCTCTATACTTTTGGATTACCAAACTGAATGTGTGCAGCATCTAGGGTTGCATTAATTGTTTTTTTTATGATTTGTTTTTCAATGCTGAATAACTTATTTCCAAAAAAACATATGAGCACGTTTCTGGTAAACACAAGATTTAAAGTGGTGCTTTTCTGTAATTCTTTGTGGAGAAACTCAGCTTTACAGATCTGTTGATTAAATGAACTAATGGATTATTCAACAAAATTATAGGAGTGTTAAACTCCTTCCTAACATACAAGGAACGAGCAAATTCTGGCAAATGGAGCGCGAAAAAATGTCCATATATATTAAATTAATAAATTCATAATTATAAGGATTCTCTAAACTCAGATGCTACCAAAATCTGCTATTAAATCTCTCATCTCTCTCCCTCATTAGCAAAGACCAGGGTAGAAAAAGGTTAAAGTGACAAACATTGCCGGCAGCAGGTCATAACAGCTGCTGCTAATTAATGTTCATACTTAAAACAGGCCAGAATGAAAGTAGTCTTTTGTCAGATGTCGTCTTATTGAGCATACTTTTGATAAATGAAAAATGGGTGAAAACTAAGGCATCCAAAAAATATTTGCTTTAGTATCGGTACAAACTCAAGTATCACATATTATATACTGAAAACTTTCAAACAATACCCAGTCCTACTTGTGTCTCATAAGGGTGATGCTTCATAACAATTTTCAGTTTTCTGTACATAACACTTCAGATGGTCTGATGAACTGTCAACAACAACAACAACAACAACTAGCTCACGAGATCAGTTCCTTGAACTGTAGTCTATAAATGCTGTCAAGTTGAGTCCAAATGCAATTAGAATAAAATCACACTCTTTTTAAAAGCATGTAAGTGGGAGTAACATTCAGTAACATTGCAACTTTCTCCGCTGTGGGACTAATGTAGGATTATCTCATCTTATCTTAACATAAATCAAATTGAAATGTGTTTCTGTTTATCGCTATCAAACAGGTCTGGAGTGTTTAGGTTGAAAAGTTTTAGATTACAATGGTATCTAAGAGTACAAATGGCAGTAACATCTGTTTAATCGGTGTTATGATTAGCTTATGAGGGGGTCAATGGAAAACTGTCTACCCTGTAAGGGGTCCCTAGCCGCAAAAAGTTTGAGAACCCCTGGTCTAATGGTCTAAGGGATGAAGATACTGGACATGTGATCAGTTCAATTCCAGCCAGAGACCCTTTTTTTGCACATCACCCCCCTTTCTCTCAACCTTCTCATTTCCAATCAGCCTTTTACTATGTGCTGACAAAGGTAAAAGGAAATGATACTGATAGTTACCTGATTAGTGATATCTTGACGTCTATATGTTTGGTTGGGCATACTGTATTTCTCTTGATTTATAACTGCAGCCTATTTCTTCGCAACAACAGTGCAAAATTGCATATGTACATCTGGCACAAATAAAAAAGGTACCACAGAGAGAAAACTACAGTATGCATGTAAAATGCATGTATGAAAAGACAATTCAAACAGGCAACTGCTTTGAAAAGTGACAACAAAGAGACATGGACAGATGAAACGGCTCAGTAGATCTAACAATCAACACACGCGTTCACATACCTGCTGTGCTTTTTAGCTGACTTAGGCCAATAGAATACTAAAAAATAAGTGTACATTTTGGCACATAGCCACGGGTAACAACACTAAATCCTCACACAGACATCCAAAGACACACAGTTGACAAAACTGGGTGTGCAAATGTTAAAAGTTACGAACATATATTCAAATCAAGCACAATTATGGCACCAAATCTTGTGTTCTGGCAAACTTATCAAGGAGTCAAAGGAGTCTTTAGTTGCACAGTTAAGAACAGTAAATCCTGCCTCTGGCCCCTTGAAGTTGGTAGATTTAAAAACATCCTGGAGGACAACAGGCTGTGTGAAGTATGTGAGTTCGGAGAAGTTGAAAATGAATCACATTTTCTTTTGTATTGTCCTTACTATTATGAGTTCAGAACTTCTATTTTAAAAGGTCCCATATTGTAAAAAGGGAGATTTGCATGGCTTTCATGTTATGAAGCAGGTTCAAGTGCTATATAAGTACTATGAAACTATTAAAAGGCTCAATCCACAGAGAGATACACACAGTACGTATTCAGCAACTGTGTCTTTGAAACAACCTGTCAGGATTTCTCTCCATTTGTGATGTCACAAATGAGACCAAACTGTTTTATACTTAGACCATTTCACAGTTTTAAACATAAATATTCTAAATGTGTCCCAGTTTATTTCCTGTAGCAGTGTATATGAATGACATCAGCTGACAGGAAGTACACATATACCCAAAGCTGTTGCCTGTAGCAACGCAATTCCGCTGCAATTCTGTTGAAATGCACTTAAACCAAGCGTTTCAGACAGAGAGTAAATACATGCATATTCAGGCAGACAGTATGAGGAAAATAAAGGGTTTATGAAGATTATAGCATGTAAATATGTTCTAGTAGAAACACAAAATACAAGTATGTATCTGAAAATAAACAAAATATGGGACCTTTAAATCAAATAAAAAAAAAAATAATATTTTTTTTTTGTTTCTCAAGCTTGGAAAAAACATCAGGATGGTTTATTTGTTTAGTATTATTTGTAATGTATATTGCTACTCTAGTTTCTGCCTTTGTCTTTTCTTTATTTTATAAATAATGGTGTCTTAGAGGCCCGTTTGGGCTGGGCATGTTATTTATGCCTGACGCAATAATAATAAAATCAAATCATGTTATATTGTAAACCACAGAGTCACTCAGTGTGTCTCAGTGCTGACAGCAGCAACAGCAGCAGAGGCCATTCAGCACCATGGACAGCGGCCAGATAACTTCCACAATGCAAACATTCTGCCAAACTCCCTGTTATAAAACATAGCTTAATGTCCTGTTGAAATGGACTTAGTTTGGTCTAAACCTCCTAAACTTCTTAAACTAAAAGCCTGAAAACTAACAACAGAGCCAGAACTATCAGGTTTGTAATTAATTACAAAACATGCACGACACTGACAACACAAAGTGACCACAAAACAGCAGAAAAACATCAGTGTAAAAGTTGCACTAAAGTAACAGCAGTCTGGTTGCTAGTTTGTTTACTAGCTTTAGCAGAGTAGTTTCCAACACATGCAGCTCACCGAGCCACGTGTGTAAGCTATAACGTTAGGGAGAATAAATACAGAGCATCACAGAGATGCTCCTCTTACAATATATACATACTATTATGAGTTAAGAACTTCTATTTTAAATGAAATGTCAGTTTAAAATCCAGAAATATGCTCAGATAATGACACAATTGAATGGCTATTGAATTGTAATGCTTGTAAGTTGGCTACTTTTGTCAGGATGGTTTATTTGTTTAGCATTATTTGTAAAGTATATTGCTACTCTGGGTTCTGTCTTTGACTTTCCTTTATTTTCTAAATAATGATGTCTTAAAATAATCAAATCAAATCATGTTATATTGCAAAACCACACAGAGCCACTCATTGTGACAGCAGCAGCAGCAGCAGCAATAGAGGCCATTCAGCACCATGGACAGCAGCCAGACAACTTCCACAATGCAAACTTTTTGCCACCTTCTTCTGCCAAACTCCCTGTTATTAAACTTAGCTTAATGTTGAGCTGAAACGGACTTAGTTTGGTCCAAACTTACATAAAATTTTCTTTTATAAAAGCCTGAAAACGAACAACAGAGCGTGAACTATCAGGTTTGTAATTAATTACAAAACATACGAGACACTGACAACACAAAGTGACCACATAACAGCAGAAAAACATCAGCCTAAAAGTTACACTAAAGTAACAGTAGTTTGGTTGCTAGTTTGTTGACTAGCTTAGTAGAGTAGTTTCCAACACATGCAGCTCACCGAGCCACGTGTGTGAAGCTATAACGTTATGGAGGATAAATACAGAGCAAAGCATCACAGAGACGCTCCTCTTACAATATATACATACTATTATGAGTTAAGAACTTCTATTTTAAATGAAATGTCTGTTTAAAATCCAGAAATATGCTCAGATAATGACACAATTGAATGGCTGTTGAATTTGAATGCTTATAAGTTGGCTACTTTTGTCAGGATGGTTTATTTGTTTAGCATTATTTGTAAAGTATATTGCTCTGGGTTCTGCCTTTGACTTTCCTTTATTTTCTAAATAATTGTGTCTTATAATAATAAATCAAAATCATGTTATATTGCAAAACCACACAGAGCCACTCATTGTGACAGCAGCAGAGGCCATTCAGCACCATGGACAGCAGCCAGACAACTTCCACAATGCAAACTTTTTGCCACCTTCTTCTGCCAAACTCCTTGTTATAAAACACAGCTTAATGTCCAGCTGAAGTGGACTTAGTTTGGTCTAAACTTCCTAAACGTCTTAAACTAAAACCCTGAAAACTAACAATAGAGCCAGAACTATCAGGTTTGTAATTAATTACAAAACATGCACGACACTGACAACACATATTGACCACATAACAACAGGAAAACACCACTGTAAAAGTTGCACTAAAGTAACAGCAGTTTGGTTGCACAGCTGCTAGTTTGTTGACTAGCTAAGCAAAGTAGTTTCCAACACATGTAGCTCACCGAGCCACGTGTGTGAAGCTTTAACATTATGGAGGATAAATACAGAGCAATGCATGACAGAGACGCTCCTCTTACAATATATATGCATTAATAGCTATTAATTGAAGAGGGAATAATACAATTTCCCTAGCATAAAGATGCTATGAGGCCTATTTTTTTGCAATAAGATGTATCTCACTATAATAGCTTCAATTGCAGACAATAAACTAATAACCAACCCTTGGCTGTGACATATTAAACGCAGCTAATAGCATTCATTTATAGCCTACAATGTTTTTTTAAAAGCAGTGATAACATGGTGTGAAGTCAGGCCTATAAGCTAATAGATGCTCGGGTGTAATAATAACAATAAAGAGTGAATGGAGGGGTTTTAATCTGCTCTATTTGTCGGTTTAATGAACCAAACCTCTCACCTAAGACGAAGAAAGGCAGCTCGGTGTTCTCCAGGTCGTCCACCACCACCACGTCTCCGGGGAAGTCGTTCCTGACGGAGAAGAGCAGCTTGGGCTCGGAGGCCGACGGACTGTGCATGATGCTCAGGTCGTTCTCCCGCAGAAACGGCAGCGCGGACACGGTGACGCTCTTCATCTTACACTCGGTGTCCTGGCCCGGGTCCTCGTCTCCGTTCAGACCGAGGACGGTGGGTGTTAGGACGGCCAGGAGGAACCAGGAGAGCCCCGGTAACAGCAGCAGCAGCAGCGGTAGTCTCGGCTCCATGTTGATGCTCGACATCTCCACAGCTCCGTTTCCTCTCTCTCGCCTCCTCCTCCTCGGTGTGTTTCTCTCTCTCTCTCTCTCTCTCTCTCTCTGGCTGCTCGGAGGAGAGAAGCAGTGAGTGTGAGGGGCGGTGTGTGTGATTCACCGGCGGGCTCTCGTTGTGTAGGAAACAAACGCTCCTTGTTGCTCACATATGATCAATCACATGCTTTTTTTTTTTTTGCAACATTGACTGTTTGAATGCTGTTGACCCTTTTTACTGTAATTGATCGATAAACTGTCCAAATGGCTCTAATGGCTCTAGGCATAGATTGCCAACAGGCAGAATGAATGCCCTACATGAGGACTATTAGGACTTTAAGAACTTTAAACATGCACAATCTGCCTTTAAACATGCACTATCTGCCTTTAAACATGCACTAACTGCCTTTAAACATGCACTATCTGCCTTTAAACATGCACTATCTACCATTAAACATGCACTATCTGCCTTTAAACATGCACTATCTGCCTTTAAACACGCACTATCTGCCTTTAAACACGCACTATCTGCCTTTAAACACGCACTATCTGATTTTAAATATGCTCTATCTGATTTTAAACATGCACCATCTACCTTTAAACATGCACTATCTGCGTTTAAACACACACTATCTACCATTAAACATGCACTATCTGCCATTAATCATGCACTATCTACCATTAAACATACACTATCTGCCTTTAATCATGCACTATCTGCCTTTAATCATACACTATCTGCCTTTAATCATGCACTATCTGCCTTTAAACATACACTATCTGCCTTTAAACATACACTATCTTCCTTTTAACATGCACTATCTGCCTTTAAACATGCACTATCTACCTTTAAACATACACTATCTGCAACCATCTTGGACTCTAATCGCTGACGCACTTTACACTTACTTTACACTATACATCCTATATACCACTTTATAGACTGCATATATGTACATACTACATTTATTTATTGCTGGACTGCATACACTATGTTCACTCATGTATCTTGTATATCTCTATTATTGTTTTTATAATTTGTGTAAACCTTTACATCTCCTGTGTTTCACTGTTTGCTGATGTTTGCTGATGTTACTGCTTTGACACCTGAATTTCCCTCTGGGGATTAATAAAGGTTCATCTTATCTTATCTTATGTGTGGCTCCCATCAGCAAAAGCATCATCATGTCTAATTCAATTGTACGCACTAATACACATTTGCATATCAACTCCAAAGCAATACCAACTGAGCATCTTTAGTAGTTTGCCTGACCTCTTGGATTGGGTGGACACTCGACTGGGTGAATGCATAATTGTCTAATTGATGTGGGGATAGATGCTCATGCTGAATGTAAAACACGCACTGTCAGTGTTTAGTGCCACTGCAGCACAAAGAAAGGGCAGATGATTTTGAATTGGCACTGGAAAACTTTAAAGTAGACGGTGAAGGCAAGAGTCCATGCAAAAAAGAAGGCACTTGATTTTTTTCAGATTATTCAGACTGTCTCATGCATTACTGTCAGGATAAAGTGACCGTTTTATAACAATAACTTTTTTTAAATTTGCTCCATTTCTACCCACTGTTGCTTTAATGACAGAGACTTAATCCCCAAGATGTTCAACAAAAGCCAATTAAAACTGAAGAAAAAGCAACCAAGCAGCTTGTTGTGAATATTTGTCAAAAATTGGTCTCTTAAAAAATAAATAAAAACTTACATGAAAAGGCCACTGATGCACCATTTAAATCAGGTTGTACTCAGGCATGTTAAGGAGTCCAATGTCCAGGCAAGATCCACATTTAGGTTTATTTGAATTTCCAGTTCAAGAGCAAACAAATCACCCATCATGCTGCCTCTCTTGCTCTGTTAATGTCTCTTCCTGGTGCATCACCTGACCATTGATACACCTGCTACCTTTATTATTTCACCTAACAAGTGCCTGGTCTGGTGCCTAGTGCCCCTAGTGTCTATACAAATAAATACAAATATAACAAAAATAATAATTAAATCATCTAATGAAATAGCTCAGACACAGCTGAATCTCACAGCACAGGGCCGGCTCTAGCCCTTTTGGTGCCCTAGGCATGATTACAATTTGGAGCCCCCCAGCCCTGTAAACTGCAACACACATCAGACATCACAATGGTTTTAAGACAAAAAATATTTTTATTTTCATAAATAATGGTATTTAATATAACATAAATAAACAGTTAGTCCCTGATTTGTGAAATGTTTAGTCAGTTTCACTACAATTTGCACTTTTATTGGAGTGTGAGAAAGAGAGTTATAGTGGTGAAAAATGTATTTCTTTCTCTCTTTATTTATTTGTTCATTTGTTACCTCAATGCAGAATATGAAAAAGGGTGCCCACCGAAATCTTGTTTTTATTTTTTATTTTTTTTATTATTTAAACTGTTTTATTAGAGGGCAACCAACACCCCCCCAGAAGGTGGCACCCTAGCCAATCACCTACAGTATATGGCCTATACCTTCGCTGGCCCTGTCTCAGCAAGCTGCCACCAGTATTCTGTACAACCCATCATCTGCTTAGAGAAGCACATGCTGAGCTAGACAGACACCAAATTTTGGAAGAACACCTGATATTATTTTTATATATATAAATACAGGATTTTAGCCTTGAATATTTAATGCATTTTGAATTACTTTGAGTTTTAAAAGTGGTTTAACTTTCCTCACTCTCCTCAGTGTTAAGTGTCTGTCTTGGTTCTGTGAATTGTGTTGCCACTTTGCCAAAGACTCTTGAAATAAAATGTAAACAGTACATAAGATCATCCTGTTCAAATAAAGGTCAACCAGAAATAAAGAAACAATTATCAAGTCTGTATTTTATTCTCTTCACTAAGTGAGTTTTGTTACAGATTTAACCTCAGCCATGCATCCCCAGATGAGTCTTTTGAGTTCAGTGAAATATCTGGCCCTCCTCCAGGATAGAAAATGGTGTTGAATGTAATAACAGTTGTAGCAGCTGATCCCCACAGAGGACTATGAGCAAGACCTGGCAGGACTGGCTCTGCTCATGATATGCTATCTTCCCATTTCCAGAAATAAATGATGCAAATGAACAGAGACAGAACATAAACTACAACAGCATAAAATACAGTTCACATCCAGTGTGCAGTGTTTTTTCTCTCCTTTAGTTCCACTCAGGAAGCAAAAGATCTACAAATAAGCCAAACCGGGCCTCATGCGTCTTGGTGGTAAGCTCTCATGCATCGACATACTGTCAGAATTTTTTATTTGTGGTCGGGATTGATGGTGGCTGAATGGAACATGCAATCATCTACGCTGTATTAAAAAGAGCTGGATGGGATTGCTGCGGATGAAGTCGAGTCACATACAGATATTGCTGGATGTAAAGCTGAGCTTCATGATGTTTATTGCTCAATGTTGTGTCCCTGTTGTGACTCATGTTCTTATTGGTTTGAGCATTTAAACACCCTGCAGCAACACCCACAGCAGAAATCATGCAATGTTCATGTGATGTCATATATGGGGAGATGTTAACTCCATGCTTACAATGTACCATCCCTGTCAGCTTTCAAGTTGTATGTTTATCATTACCTTGAAGTTTTGCTTCATACACCCAGACATGGATTAAAATCTGCAGTGGGTAGAATTGGAGCAAATGGGATTAAAAAATGTTATTTTTTATAAAACGGTCACTATATCCTGACAAGAGTGCATGAGACAGATGAAAAAAATCATGTGCCTCTGTGTCCTCCAGTGTCCTCCGGTGTCAAACTTTCTTATTTTACAGCTAAACAGTACACTACAAGATGTTTCTGAAAACATTTTACACAAGAAATAGGCATTACAGTAACAGAGTATTGATTCATATGTGATCAGCGCTGCCTAGTTTTACCGTTTGATCGGAGTTCGCGAGTGATTGACAGCTGCCTCCGTTGAATGAACAGCCAATAGGAACGCTCTCTCTTTGAAATGACCTATGAAGATTTTTTAAGGCCTTGAAAACAGAGCCATGAGGAAGTGCAGAAGTCTCCTGGGTGAAAGTCCTGTGTTTGTTTGACCCATCCATTCACCCCGACCTCCTCCCTATGTGATTAGAAACGTCTTTGTGATATGTCAAAAAACAAATGTAATCCAGGAGAAAATACGTTTCCCTTGAAATGTAGCTGACAACTCAGTTTTGTTGTATGGGAACATGCAAATTTAAGAACTTCAGTCAAACTGCGCTTTCCAGGTAGCAAAAAGGAATTATGCTTTTATATTGACTATATTCACTATATATATATATACCATATTTTTTTACAGTGTATTTTTTTTACAATGACAACAACAAGAAGACTGACAACAAACAAATCCAGTGCAGAACTCCATTGAAATTGCATTGAGACTAAAATTTGCAGAGGGCTTTCAGACTCCAAATCCCTCGACTGTTTTGTTGACCAGACAATTGCCAGTTGGATTTGGATGCAAAGCCGTAGGAAAAGAAGATTGTGTTTTCTATGTCACCACTGTCCATCCATTTAATATTTAAGCAGCTCTGTGGTCTCCTATTAACCGCCATTTCTCTCTCTTTCGCTCCTCATCAGAAACTGTTTTTAAAGTCCAAAATAGGGCAGTGTTTGGGATCCAAGCTAAAAAAAGAGCGAGAGAGGGAAGTGGATTGGCCTTGGCCACCCGCAGTGAAATATTAAAAAGTTAACAGTGATTGAAGAGAATAAGTGGAGCAAACAGAGCCCAGACTATCACACATTCATTATTGATGGTGGACTGGTGGCTCCTAAAGTTACTGGTGAAGGAAAATTCATCAGTATTCAAATAAGATCAAGCGTACTTATAAAGTTTTTGCTTCTGGGTGTATTTGCCCTTTTTTTTTTTTTTTTTACTATCAGGCTTCTCTGCTGTTGGACAGTCCAGAAGAAATAAGTGACAGCAAAGATAAGGACAGAGTGAAACTTTTCTGGTACATTGCCTTAAGGCCCAAGAGAAACTTTTAAATGATCATTTGGAAGATTTTCACAGTGTCAGCATCAGCTGAAATGTTATGTCTCTGTACAGTTTAAAGGATACGGCTGGCGATGTGTGTTTTTCTTCATGTCAACAAATCCCATGAAAAGACCAAGAAAAAACATGATTAGATCCTACTACGAGTATGGTCCCAATATTCAGAGCCTGATATATCTTATTCTCCCATACAATAGAGCTCCAGAGTCCACAATCTATTACAAACACTTCAGTGAGCCTCAGTGTTGCACTGGGTGACATGTTCCTTTATTACCACCAGTGCATTGCCTGTTTGGGGCGTGGCTGTTCGGAGTGGGCCGATTGCTGGACCCCAAGAAGTGCTGCTTGCAGCGTTGTTGAGAAACGCTCAAAGCTGGTTGACTCCAGGAGCAAAAGTGAAAAGCCCCGCCCCCGCTGCTGAACAGAGCACAGTTCACTTGTTTATTCAAAGTGTATTAATATTGAACATGTTGCGCACCCAAATTCAACACTGCACTCCCTTGGGTCACAAGCAATACACCCGCCAAGTGTGAAGAAGACTGGATAAACGGTTGTTGAGATATGTAAAGGACACACACACACACACATACAGACAGACAGTGATTACTTGCTTTATACATAAACGATAACAAATTGTTCTTTATTTTTTAATATATTCCACATACACCATCAACAACTGAAAAATTGCCTCCAACAAATGCACTATTGACACCTGTTTGAGTAACATTTGCTCAAAAGTGCACTGCCCAGCTGTTTTTAGGAAATTCTTGAACCCTTGAAAGTTAAAATACGTCCAGACACATGAACCGTTGAGTCGCCTCAGGACGCCTCAGGTCATCTTTGTCTTGGCCAAAAGTTGCATTTGTACATAACCGCAAAGACTACAGCCGACGGCCAACTACCATGTACGTTCTGCACCTGTGTGCCAGCAGGCGGCGGTAGTCTGTGTTCGTCATCCAAAAAGGGAAACCAGAAGACTAACGACGGCGGATATACAAGCCGTTGTTCATGAAACAAATCGGCATTTGCCGACCATTTTCACACCACTCTCACTCACCACTTAGCTTCATTCCAGATGGCCATGTCATTGTGAAAATATCTGTGCATTGGAATGATCAGATGAGATGAAGATGAAAATGAGAAGAGCCTTCTGTGTGTCCTGACTTGACTTTACTCGTTGGCTAGCTCTCCTCACTTCCATTTCTCTTCTCGTGCACTGATTCAGAGTGATTTGGAAAAGATCACAGTTGACATCAGCAAAGGTGGGGTACACCCTGGACAGGTCGTCAGACTATCACAGGGCTGACACATAGAGACAGACAACCATCCACTCTCACATTCACACCAACGGGCAATTTAGAGTCAACAATGAACCTAACCTGCATGTCTTTGGACTGTGGGAGGAAGCCGGAGAACCCGGAGAAAACCCACGCTAACACAGGGATGACATGCAAACTCCACACGGAAGGGCCCCAAGCCGGGTTTGAACCTCATCATGGGTCACTCTCTGGATCAAATAGGCTACGGACTGAGTAAGGAAAGGGTGGGGAAGTGGGAAATCATTGACGAAGGGGGTAACACATAGTTGTTTTTTGTCTTCCCATGGGATTTGTCAGAAAATACAGAATAATGCCAGCTTTACCCTTTAATTTGTTTATTTATAACGGGCAGTAAGGTGGCTTTGCTTTTGGACAAACAGTCCTTCAACCTCAGGGCTCAGGTTCAAGCCCCAGTGTCGCCAAGCATCCACCCCTCCGCTTTGTCCTTGAATCTTCACCTGCACTGTTCCGCACCTCACGGGGACCTCTGATCTCTCTGTCAGGGCTGCAGAGAACTTCCCTGAAGGGTTGTCCCTAAATATCCTTTTCTCGCTCCCCAATTACTTTTCAGGTATTTAGCACAAATTTAGTCTTAAGACTGCATTTAACAACTCACCAGAAACATCCTTAATTCAGTGAGAACAACTGTAACGTCACCTCTTGCTGTGGAATTGGAAACGCATCTCCTCGATGTATTATACAGTGATAAACAGAGAAAATGAGTGACTCTAGTCTGGATTATGCAGAGTCCCAGTGTTTATGATTAAAGGCAAGAGGAAAAGACTTGAAGGGAGAATGACTAAATAGGTTTCTGTGAATTTGTGTGTGTGTGCAGAGAAACCAGAGAATGGATGTATATGCGCAAAGAGATTGTGTGCACACTGCAAGCCAGGCAGAGATGAAATTCCGATAGATTCTCTCGCATGAGTTCTGGGTCGCTGCCGATAATCAAAAGCGGTGAAAAAGGGAGGATAGGGGAAGGGGGAGGAGGGGAGGGGGAGAAGAAAGACAGTCAGTGAAAGTTAGGAGATGGAGAGAGAGCGAGAGAGAGAGAGAGAGAGAGGGAGGGAGGGGAAGAAGAGAGCACATACATCAGGCGCTGTGACTAGCAGGTGCAGCGATGGCGGGGAGGTTCAGACCGAGGGCCTGATCAAGAGAAAGATCTCACTGTTTAATCTCGAGACTCTTCCCGTTGCCAGACTAGCAAAGCTCTGGCCCTGCTGTATGGCTTGTTCTGTGATCAGGAGCAAACAGATTCATCTTTTCAGCTCGCTCGCCCCTCAGCCTCTGCGTGGGCTGCAAAGTTGATTACAGCCCAGAAAAAGGCCTTTGTCATCATGCTGTTGGAGCTCCAATAACTGGTTCAAATCATCCTGCAGCGGTTACAGTTACAGCCTCTTCAACTGCTCAGCGCGTGATATAAACGGGCCACTTCAGACAAACCGGGCTAGATTATGCAGAGCCTTTTAACCCACTGCTGGAGGACTGTAATGGCCTGAAATTGTTGGTTACATGATCCCCTGCATGCATGTTTGTGTACTAAGAGCTCAGCGGATGGAGGGTGAAGTGACTGGATGAAAGCAGCAGCGTGTTCCCTGAATAGTAGTCTGTCTCCAGGCGCGTTTACCGTGACGCACATCGTTTACATCTGTTAAAAATAATAAGAGTAAAACACATACGTTTCATCAGAGAAAGCTAAATCTGTAGCTTACCTATGGATTTATAACAATATACTCTTTACTCCAATGTTTCCACAATCCTCTGCAGTCGTGCATGCTTCTACTGAAGTTCACCGTGATCAGAAGCAATGTCTGAAAATTGTTTTTATCATAACAACTGTTAGAGATGTTGGATGTTACAAATTGTTTGACTGTCACTGAGATAAAGTGCAATCTTCTTCAGTCTTGCAAATGGGGAAAAAAAACAGCCCGGTCTCACCAAATGGCGTATGAACAACACAGTAATTTATAGGTTATTTTTCAATTCAATTACATTTTTTGAGTGCAATAACAACGCCTTTGTTGCTTTTGGCGTGTCATGCGTACACCATATAGTATGTAATGACTGCAATGTAGACGCATCCGAGTAAATATGATGCGACTGGAGCTGGTGACGTAGCATAAAAAGTGAGAGAGACTGCGTACAGTGGGCAAAAGGGGAGGTTTGTTGTATATCCAACAAACACAGGACTTTCAACCAGGAGACCGATGTTCATGTCCCAAAGCGTTGTTGTCAAATCAAAATATTTTTTTGTTGTTGTCTATTTAGTGGTTTATATGTCGTTAAGGTGGCCAGCCTATTCACACCTACTTTTTTTTTTTTGTTTTTTGTTATTAGTATTATCACTTTTCTTTTCCTTCATTGGCTATTAATTTGAAAAAGAATAAAAACAAAGTCAATTTAGTCCTCCGAAAAGGGGGGGTGAGGGCAGGCCAAAAAAAAATGCAAGTATACTTTAGGTACCAAAAGTAGAAGTACTTATGTATATGTACTTATATGGAATAACCTTTACTAAAGTGTTGGATTACAATCATTGATGCATTAATGTTTCACTTAAATCATCAAGCTGGTGAAGGTTGGGCTAATTTTAACTACTTTATCTGTTGATCTAAATCTGCAAGGTGACTAAAGTCATTAAAGAAATATAGTTGAGTAGTAGTAAATGGAAATATTCAAGTAAAGTACAAGTCCCACACAATTGTACTCTGCTTGTGTACATACCTTTGGATATCTTGAGTGACTACCAACCCAGAAACTGTGAAATAAGACGACCCAGTCAGTTTTTTGTGGGCTGAAGTATGAACCTGAAAATGAGCGTATGTGCCCTTTAACCACAGTATTTGACTACTTAATAAAGAAAAAGCCCATAGCAATATGACTATATATTTATGAAGCAAGTGAATAAAGTAATAGTCAGAAAAGAATCCTGTACGTCAAGAAAATGCCCCAAAAATAAAACTGCCAGCTTTTTGTTCTTAACAGTGAACCCAGAGCCTTCGTGATGTAGGAATTAGCCTGTAGTCAGCAGATCTTTCAAAATTAGGTTTGAATGTGACACTGCAGATGAGCAAAGTTATTGCTGCGCTCTGCACTTTTGTGAAAGCACTGAATCAGTGGAGCTGGTTGAACGCTAGACACGGGGCCTGCGTCTGCTGAACAGTGAGGCTGCTTGTGTTTCACTAAATGGACGTCTCCCATCAACAGCGCTAACAAGGACAGGCGAGCATTGTGTGCATCTCAAACATGAAAGACGCCATTCACACGTTAGCTTAATGCTATCACTTCCACTTCCAATGTGTCATTTAGTCATTTTTTGTATACATACTGTAAGTCATATGCAGTGTCAGCTGAGCTCAACTCTTCCAACCAACCAATGCCTGCAGAGTGAGCGATTGCCATGGTAACCGGAGACTGGTTGACTAGAGAAATTACCATAAGAAACAGATACTGTGTAAACCCCTGGCTAGGGAAATATTTGGAGAGCTTTTCTTCACAATGAGACACTTGAAGTATTCATGCAGAGGAGCACTCGCAGCCTCAGTCAGCACCGCTGCTGCTACTGCGGCTGCCGATCCTGTTACAGTGTCATCGTGAAGCTTCTTCCATCATGAATCCTTCTTTATAATAGCATCACTATGCATTGAATGAGCCCGTAGTGAAAATGAACTTGAAAGGTGAACCGCTAGCACCTGGCAGGAGATGGTTTATCACTCTGAGGTATGTTTTTTGTGAGCCATGCCAGGCCTGGATGTGTATTATAGGATTAAACAAAGTGATTATAGTAAACCTACTGCGACTTACTGCATCAGTAGCTGCATGTGCACCGCAAGAAAGGACAATTCATGAAAACCATAATATGTTATTTTTAGGGCTGTCAATCGATTCAAATATTTGCATGATTGTCCATAGTTTATCATGATTATTTATTGTGACATTTTTTATCTGTTCAAAATGTACCTTAAAGGGAGATTTGTCAAGTATTTAATACTCTTGTTAATATGCTTGCTTTATGCAAATGTATGTATATATTTATTATTGGAAATCAATTAATAACACAAAACAATGACAAATATTGTCCAGAAACCCTCACAGGTACTGCATTTAGCATAAAAATATGCTCAAATCACAACATGGCAAACTGCAGCCCAACAGACAACAAGAGCTGTCAGTGTGTCAGTGTGCTGACTTGACTATGACTTGCCCCAAACTGCATGTGATTATCATAAAGTTAACATGTCTGTAAAGGGGAGACTCGTGGGTACCCATAGAACCCATTTATATTCACATATCTGGAGGTCAGAGGTCAAGGGACCCCTTTGACAACAACCATGCCAGTTTTTCCTCGTCAGAATGTAGTGTAAGTTTGGAGCATTATTTCGCTTCCTTCCTGTCAAGCTAGTATGACAGGGTTGGTACCGATGGATCCCTTGGTTTCCTGGGTTCATATGATACCAGTATCTTCACTCCAGCTTTAAAACTGAGCCCGCTACTGCATTCTAAAAATTGCAAGTTACGTTAATACATTAAAGAAATTAGTGGCGTTAAAACAAATTTGCGTTAACGCGTTAGAGACCGTAGTGTTTCCGTTACCTTAGAATGAGCCGTTTATATCTACATACAGAGCTGGTCCTCTTCACGGAGCCGGCCACCATGTTTCTACAGTAGCCCAGAACAGACAAACCAAACACTGGCTCTAGATAGGGCCATACACGTTTTGGCGTTGGTCACCGTAGATCTCCTACACGGTTGGCACACAGGAGTTGCAAGCTGCATCCTCACCACTAGATGCTACCAAATCATACACAATGTCCCTTTATGTTCTTATTTATTTATTTATTTAGTACTTTATAGGAAGCCTGACAGCCTGATTTCTCTGCTAGTTTCAATAAATCTTGTCATTTTAACCAATTGTTTACTTAATTGGCAGATTTTGTTTTTGATACTAGTACATTTTTCACAATTATACAATAATTTGGTGGTTTGTTGAGTTTTTTTTTTTCTTTTTGCTGTTCATCCTGTCGGCCACTTGTGATGACCCCACAGTTGAAGCAGTGTACACGAAGGCCACCAAGTATAGCACCAGTGAAGTGATATCCGCTAGGCCACCAGATGACAGCATGACAAGTGCATGTACCACGGTTCAACATGACTGATAATGATCTGACTCACAGCACAGCAGAACAAGACAAATGTATCCACTAGAGCTTTAGCAGCAGAAAATGCCATTTGCTCTTCACCGAAAACATCTGGCTGAGACAAGAAAAGGTCACTTGAAAAAAAGCTAATTCCATACTTGAAAGGAGGATGTCTTACATGCAAAGCTTTTGTCATTTAGGGAGACAAAACTGCAAGAAATGCATTTAATCTTGCCAAACAAAGCCGTTCGAAAGATTAATGAAGATGACATGAGCTCAAGACCGGAATGGAAACAGACCCAGAGCACAGTATTGTGTCAGAGGCTTCACAATACAGCAGAGAACAAAGAAGTCATTTCATGCTCTGGCCGAACACTCAGGATCCAGAACCGGAGAAACAATAACGCTGCAAAGTGTTCAAGAAGTCTGCCGTGGTCAGGTTCCCTCTCATAGCTAAAATTAGACCTTCGGCTCCTCTGTCAAGCAACATAGATCACCTCCAAGGACGTCCCTCCCCCGTCATCCTAACTTATGCATCCATGTTGGGGGCAGCGGCAGTGATGCTCCCAGCTCCTGTGCTGGTGTACATCCCAGTGGAACCAGACTTTGATGAAGACATGAGCAGGGAGCAGGGGCTATTTTATTTCTGAGCAGCATTCTACACCTGCAGAAAACAATAAAAATCACTGTTTTATCGTGGGCACAGAATCAAAATAACCTCAGAAAATGTTTTTTGATTATCAGAAATGATGCTAGAAGTTAACTGGAGAGCAGTAATCCTCATACGACAGTTTGTATAATATCTTACGAAAAGTTATTCATCATTTTTCGTGCGTTTTCCTACAAATGTCCAGCAACTCGTGTCAATTTCTGCTCGTTACATGCATTCAGTCTTTTCAAAATAAACTTTGTCTTCACAGGAAACAACTTGGTGAGGTTTAGGCAACAAAACTACTTGGTTAGGTTTAGGAAAAGACTGTGATTTGGGTTAAAATAACTACGGAAGAGGCGTAACTTCATTGCGGAAGTTACATGACAAATGAGTTAACGTTGATTTTTGATTTCACAGAATCAAAGTTGGAAAGTGTTTTTTTCACCCACCCGTCCACCCCGACTCCCTCCCTACATGGCGTTTGTTGCTCTTTATACTTCCTGGTTCACTATTACGTGGATTACATATGCATTGACTTTGTGGGATATATAGTGCATTACTTTACATAGGTATAGCTACGAATAGTGTATGAGAACAGCCTGCACATATACAATCAAGCCAGAGGGACAAAAGACACCTCCCCCTAAATCCTCTGTGGGGGACAAAGTGTGCAGAGGGCTATTGATGAAATGTAAATTTCTGACACTGACTGATTTGAACGGTAGTTTAGGACAACATCTGGGGGTGCAGAGGTTGAGCACTTTCGTACAAAGTGAAGATTTGTTCAGCTGATCATTGTGACATCATCTAATAGTCAGAGACCAGTTTGGATCAGAGGTGAGATCATCTAGACGTCTGATGTCCTCTACTTTTTAATGTCCTCTTCTTAAGTTAGAGAATATTAAAAGTTTTCATGACTTTCAGACCAAGTTGCAACACTGACTTTGATGTTTCGCCCTCTTCACTTACAATATGTTAAAGTTCTAAGACGAATATACTTATACACGAATACTACTTCAGTTCTCTATAGCTCCACAAGCTTCTTGCTGTTTTTTCTGTACTTAGCTGTTTACTCTCCCTGGCATTTAGTTGACAGGATTGTACATCATTAAATTCAATAAAGAGTTATTGAAGGGGGGGGGGGGTCATTAGCTAACAGAACAAAAAGTTCACACAGTTTATTCAACAGATGTGTGTCATCGACTCCTGTCTCCTAACTGTCTGCCAACCATTCCTCTTTTATAGAGCAATTTTACTTCGACAGAGGGGGTCAAATAAAAGTTGATGGTGCAGCACGGCTAATAAGCTACAAAAGCCTCCTTCGTTTTAGACTCTCTGGCTCTCTGTTCTGTAGGAGGTCATTACCATCAAGACAGCTCGCTATTGCTCAATCAATCACCAACGTCGAATTTAATGTGAGAAATTTACTTTCTATTAATTCTCTTCTCTCATTAGTTTATACTGGATTGTTGTGTGAGGAGGGAGCCAAGTATGAAAGCAGAGCTCTTGGTTTCTCCATTCCAACCCTCCACCTATGGTCAAGGGCTGTGGGTAGTGACAGAAAGAAAGTGACTGTGTGGGTACAAACAACCACAATTAGTTTAATTCCTGAGGCGACTGAGCTCTGACTGAGAGTTTAGACTTAAAACAGCCATGGGCTGCGTTGGTGGAGGCTGTTTCAGATACCGGTGGGATAATAGAATATGATCAGGAAAGGCTGCTTGACCTTGTGTTTTTTAATATAGCAACTTTTACTTACATCTATACAGATATTAAATATTATCACCTGTGAATGTGCTTTAACTTGAAGCAGTTACAGTCGATATTTTAGTATAAATGTGCCAAATGGCAATATGAAAACAATTGGACAATGTGAAAGAAGTCGCTCGTAGTGATGAATTATCATATGAATCTGCAGCTTCCTTTGGCTTTACAGTGAGTTGCAGCAACCCAGTCGGCAGAAACAATGTTGGCATTGTCCATTTTTGCAAAACATGGAATATGTTGAACGTCAACGTTTCTGAACCGAAAACACATTTCATGAATACGTTTCATATCAGCCTCACATCACGCTTGCAGAAACGCACAATACCACGTAGTTAGTGTTGTGAAATGATTGGTTGGGTTTAGGCAACAAAACTACTTGGTCAAGGTTAGAAAAAGATCATGGTTTGTCTTAAAATAGTAACATAACGTAACAACGAACACAGATGCACGAACAATGTAATGTTATAGCGTTACAACGCAACGTAAAGACGTAATGTAACATAACAATGTAATGGAACAACGAAACTACCGTAAATAAATAACAACAGCCCTTAGTCTTACATAATGTTACGTGACAAGCACAATCTCAATGTTACTTTTGGTTTGACACGAGACACGAGGAATGGTCTCCTGGGTAAATGGCCTATGTTTGTGTGATCCATCCCCCACCCCTGCCACACACCCATTGTGGACCTTTTTGTTCTTTATACTCTTTATCATACCCCGTAACTTTTAATAAGGGCGGCTTGATATACTACATCACTTGCTCTGCGTGACGCTCGTCGTAATACGTCACTTGCTCTGCCCGAATGCGAAAATGTCCACATTGTTTAGCCGTTCTATCTGCAACTTTAGGAAAACTAAATGAATGGCTTAAGGAGTAGCGTCAAGAGCTTGGACTGCCAGAAGCAGCTTGAATTGAAGTAACCAGCTGATGTTTTGGTGGGTTTTTGGTGTCTGATTGGGATTTCCCCCTGATTGCTTCCCTGTAGAGATATTCTGAGTGCATCCAATTGGGGAAAGTCCCTGAGTCAGACCTAGAACACACCTTGGGATCCCTCAGAAAGAAAGGCTGTTGGAAAAATGGGCTTTCGCTCCAATGGCACATTTTTTGGACTAGTGGGGTTTCGGAATAATGGTTCATTGGAACAATGGCATGGCACCGAGACATTTGGGCTATTTTGCTTATCATGTTACCACCACGTCTTGGACCAGGATAAACCGGCAAACAAATAGATAGACAGACGTTTTAAGCTGAATTCACCAGAGGCGTTGTCAAGCCTGACTGTAGCACTGTCTTGTGTATTAAATGAACACAGTGTTTCCTGACTCAAGTATCTGCTTCAATTATAAAAAAAAAAATCGATACTTGGGATCCTTCTGCTGTGCTTCCTATCCAGTTTGGGTGCACACAATGGAGTGATATTCTGTTTTGACAGCTTGCTTGACCTTTTGTTTGCTTTTGGTTTTATTTGAATTATATTTAATTTGCATATGACTTTTGTTGCTGTGGTAACAAGTAACTGCACCACCTCCACATTGCCCACAATAACAAGTTTTAAAAACATTGAGCAAATGACAGTTTGTTTGACATTCAGCAAAAGTCCTCTTTGTACTGTAGATAGTGCATATTGTATAATGTGTTATAATCATACTGTATACCATAAATTATGGTATACAGAAGGATAATACTGACTGATGGATGTATCCTCATGCTGCTGTCTCCCACATATCTGAATACATTTACCGCTGTTTGCTGCCTTTTCATGAAGAACTGGTGTCCTCACATGACTCTGTGATTATAACACCAAAGCTTCAAGCTTTGTAAGCTTACATTTTTTTTTTTTTTTCATTTGCCAAACAAAATGTATTGTTCCTTACTTATTAAAGGGGATTTAGATATTAAAAGAGAAGGACTTTCATCAGGATAAATGAAGAAGACAGATGAAAAGGAGTCCTCGTTGGACTCACACAGCCGGCTCTCTATACGGCGCTAATTTGATTTTCAACCCTAAAACCATTGACTGCTGTGCAAATATACAGTTGGTAATCCCGCTCTCTTGTATTTGTTAGAAAGCTTTGATCTGACAGGCCAATTAAATGTGTTTTGTGTTCTTTATAGATATCTACAATGCACGGTACAGTCGACTTATTCCCTCCATCTTTCAGTCACCAACAAGTACGTCATTGTGACTTCTTATTGGAATCGCACCTCGTGCGTTGTTGCTCAGGTAGTCGGTGTAATGAGCAGCGACTATCCAGATCATAGTTGAGAGTGAGCCTGATACATTTTTAAACAAATTCTAGTGATGGATAATTTGTGAAGCCCATTGATAATTCATCGGCACATGTATAATGAGGCTTCGTCGCCCGGAATAATATGATATCACCATGGTGCATGAGGGGTTGTGTGTGTGTGTGGGGGGGTAGGAGGGGTGGGAGGGTAGATGGCAAACTGAGTACCTGAGGGCTCCGTGGAGGAGACACAGTCTCTGTATCTCTCCCTCAGCCAACGACTGCTGGCAAACACGCTACAAGGTTTGAGATGCACTTGAGCTGCCGTACCGTACAAGGTCGTTTTCGTGCCACAACTTGAAAATGCAAAACGAAGCGCGAGGAAAAGGAAATGAGGCACCTGGAGACTCTACCTCCTGCATGTGTTCGACGGTGATTGCTGGAGAAAACCGGATTGTAATTAGCCTCTCGACAAACATGATTCACAGTCTCAAGATTGTGTTCAGAGTCAGAATTTGGCACTGAGATGCAGCAGATTAACATGATTTCAGCCAATGCTGACTTCTTTTCATCAGCACAGTAGGGAGGGCTTAATATTATACTTCAGCTGTAATGCAAGGACAGGTAATCTCGTCCAAAGCACGCATCGTTTCCAGATAAACACAAATTGCTTAAACTTAAAGCTACAGTAGGCAGAATGTTTTTGGAAGCATTGGGAAAAAAGTCCATAATAATATTTCAGCATATTGTAATTCAAGTTTTCTGAGAGATAACTAGACTTCTGCACCACCTCATGGCTCTGTTTTCAGGCTTTAGAAAATCTAGCTTGTGACGAGAGACTCTGGCCAATCACAGGTCATTTCAGAGCGTTCCTATTGGCTGTGCTCCGGCCGGTAGGTGGTGCTTGGTATTTCCTCAGCTGATCTCAACATGGCTGCTGGGTAACAAACTTTCTAATTTTACAGCTAAACAGTACACGTCAAGATGTGTCTGAAAACATTTGAGGCAAGAAATAGGCATTACAGTAACATAATATTGATTCATATTTGATAATTTGATCGGAGTTTGAGAGTGATTGACAGCTGCTCAGAGACGGCAAGGCTCCAGCTCTGCTCTGATTGTTTTTTTTTCTCCGGTCTGTGAAATCTTGCAGATGCCATTAGGAGCACCGGAGGACAAGGAGGAACATGATTTTTTTTTCAGATTACCTGGCACATGCACGACTGTCAGGATATGTTTTATAAAAAAAAACATTTTGTGATCATATTTGCTCCACTGCTGCTTTAAAGAGCAGTTGAAAAGCAATAAAAAAAAAGTTTTTGCTGACCTCCGGTTAGGACTGGGCAATGTGATCTCATGGGAAGGCGTATAAATAGCACGGCAATTTTTAAGGTAAGGGTCACTTTCTTCTTATATACAGTCCATGGTAACACACCAGTGGACAATGGAACCTCAGTGGAGCTTTGGGACAACTGGAAAGTGACGCTGCCATATCCAGAGTACGTGAGAAGTATGTGAAAACATTTAGTTCCGAAATATCAAGGGGAGACATGTGCATCTTTTTTCAATCATCATAAACATGTCTTATCTGTGTGTTACATTCAACAGAAAGCTATTTTGGATAGGGAAAAAAAGTAAACTGGACTTGCAAGAAATGAATCCCCCACGTATCAAAGGGGTATATAACACAGTATACATTTTAAGCAACCATTGCCAGATAATAAATATTCCATGAGCTGACTGACTTATTGTGCGTCCTTATTTTAGACTTCTCTGACCGAGCCTGACAACCCTCACAAATCTTTCTACTTCCCTTGCACTGTTTTGCCCTCTGTAAAAACTTGCTTACTCCCAGAAGAAACATTTTCCCATCTAATAGAGGTAGGAAGAACAAATAGCTAGGGTGAACTAATTACTGTAGGAAACCAGCCAAAGCATCTCGCTCTCTGTCTCTACTCTCTCTCTCTCTCTCTCTATCTCTCTGTGTGTTTCACAAAACACATAAAGTACACACAAACACTCCTTTCCTTGCGTTTGCTCTCTCTCCATCTCTCCTGAGATGTGACCTCAGGGAGTGTTTCTATATGTCAGCTTTGCAAGACGGATGGTCGACATCTGCCACAAAGCCTCGCCGGACATATTACCTGAGACACCAAACAATAACCTCTGTACACACACATACACATGCATGAAAAAAAAAACAGACTGAAGCCGAGCCCCGCCTGGCCTTAAACGGCCTGCCAAGACCTGACCTTCTAGTTACGACCATGATCACCCCCGTGGGCACGGGTGGCATCTGGCTAGGTAATGTACATGTGTGTGTGCGCCATGTGTGTTCTGCATCATGCATGCTTGTGTCCCTGCTTCTCTGCATGCTAGTGCTGGCTTGCCTGTTTGCACGTGTTTATCTGTGTGTCCCTTTAGTCTATGTGTGTGTCTGTGTGTGTGTGTGTGTGTGTGTGTGTGTGTGTGTATCGTTGGCATGATGAGCAATGCCGCAAGGAGCCTGGGCAGCATCAGAAGGGCCGGTGTGCCCCCAGAGTTTGACCATCTGTGCGTTATTGGTTGTCATTAAGGTTTCTAATTTGGAGGTGTCTTGGGGAATAGCCAAACGAGGGCAGAAAATGTCATTACGCTGTTCCTCCCGCTGAGCTGCCGTGACCATATTTACATATTTATACACCTTAATTGTCTTTGCCTCGGTGCCGTGACATTGAGGCAGCCAGAGTTTAGTGCGTGGGGGGTGGGGATAAAGAGGGAAAGTGAGGAGGACACAGTGGAAGACAGTGTTACACACCGTCAAGTCAAATTTAGTGATCGCTGGGCAGACTAGAGAAGATTAACGAAAGGCAGAAAGATGCAAATAGCTCAGAAATAAGAAAAGCAACCCCGTTTCACAGGAAGGCGTATTTATAACACATTATTACACAGACATTATGGCTATCGTGACAATGCATTCTAGGCTTTTCGTGTGTCATTTGTACGCTACAAAACTACAGTAACATCTGCAGTTAGGTTTATGCAACAAAACCACTTAGTTAGGATTAGGAAAAACATCATGGTTGGGCTTAAAATAAGTACGGAAAATACGTACGGAATCGTCACATAAGTACGGAAAACATGTGACAAAACGTCGCTAAAAAAACACGTGACAAACACTAACGGAACTTACAAAACAAAACGGCCTCTTGGTTACAAGTCCTGTGTTTGTTGGACCCATTCATCTCCCCACCTGCCCACCATCAGTGGTCTTTATCGTTTTTTTATTCTACGTCACTAGCGAGTGACGAGCGTTTACATTGCAGTCAGTACAAATGATACGCCAAATGCAAGAAAAGCGTTCTTATCTTATAGTTTGGTTCAGACTACGGAGCCTCCGTGTTGTTGTTTCATAAATATACGCACAACTTGATTGGTTGATGCCTTTATTTATGGTGCAAAAGCTCCAAAAATTGTCCTTGTTCCCCAAAAAAAAGGTATGCCGCTATTTTGACACATGATATTCACGTTCTGTGTGAAAGTACTCATGACAATAACAGTTCATGACAACAATCTTTTGAAAAAATATATATTGACTGTGAATTAATTGCAAGAAGAAAATGCTCCGGGTGTGTAATGGCCTTTAAGGATACAACCAGGTGAATGGGGTAGATTTTTTAACTAATAGATACCACCATAAAACTTCCCCGGTTGATTTCTTATATTGAGACAATTGTTTTTTGTATTACACATTTTATGATTTGTTTTATTTGCATATGCAAATGAGGCATTATCTTATTAAATATTCATTAATTTGTATACATTTTCAGATCAGAAATCATTGGATAAAGTCAGGTTCAAAGTTCTGGTTTCATTTTGTTGCAATATTAGAGGGAATTTTGGATATCTCTTTTTATCACTCCATAAATCATAAAATACCGTCAACAGCCATAAAAAAATCAATTTTTATCATGTTTTAGGAATAAAATGTTCCACAAATCAGGCTATGAATGATATATGAACAAACCCCTTGGTACAAACCTTCAGAATATAAACAGGAATGATACGTGAAAGTTTGGTGATGTAAGCGCTGCTGAATTGGAGATTTCTGGCTCAGAGTCTGAGAAAAAAAACAACCTTTAAAGATATGGATTGTAAAACACTCTAGAGGTGAATAGGGTACACAATGTTAACTAAGAGATATCACCATGAAACTTCCCCAGTTGATTACCTACTTTAAGACAGTTACCTTTTTGTATTACAAGTTTTCCTGACATTTTATGTTATGGCATTATCTAATGGTAACTTGGGGTGAATTTAGGAGAAATCTATGGATGCAAATAGATGTGCATTTTGGATGTTTTCTTTCCACTAGTCTGAAAGAAGTATATATATATGTATATATACAGTATAAACATTGATATCAAAGATTTCATTGTTCTTATTTCTTATTCTGTGGTGCCTTTAGTCGTTAATGGACTGCTGCCTTCCGAGAGGCGGTAATAAAGAGAGAAAAGCAGGTGCGCCACCATGTTCTATTTCGGGTGTAATTAGAGAAGAAAGTGCCTTTACAGAGTATTCACTGTGGTAGAATCACACTTATTGTGTTGACACTCAGATAGGAGCCCAGAGAGGTGGCAGTGAAAACGAGGGATTACATTACTCTGTGCGGGTGATTATGTGTATTATTCTACCCGTTTCATCAGGGGGGAGGGAAGCATCTTTTTTCTCATGACAATTGTTAATTTTGATTTATTTATTTAATTGAGACAATAAACTGTTACACCCCAGATATCACTTGACATATTTTTTTTATGTCATGTTTTAAAAAGCTGGAGGCATATTGACTGATGTTAATGCTAACACTACATTAGCTGGTGATTTGGAGAGCTGCATAACTGAAGTGAATGGTTGGCTAAAGTGAAAAGCCACATTAAAGCAGACTTTACAGGCGCGGCTTGCTTAGTGTATAGTGGGTAGTGTAATAAAATTGCAACCTTGAGTATCTGCATTTCAAGCTTTGAATTATTTATCATTGTAAACTGAACTGAACTCAATCTTTGATGTATTTGTGATCCTGCAGATCCGTCCCGGTAGGCTAACGCTCAAAGCTATACCTCACTTATCTAACGCATGCTGTCAAACACACACATGTACTAACCAACAGGAAGGAAAGTAAACTCAGTCAACAATCAAACTCCCCAAGTGTTGACTGTTACCTTGAGCTGTTCATTTATTACGTGCAGAATCGTGGGACCTTGGTTGGTTTTCATATTGATCGTGCTGAATGAGACAGAGACGCTCGCTTTGCAAACTGATTCAGTGACAGCCATCAGTGGAGCGAGGTTACAGGTTTGTTTCAATAAATAATATCATATATTTTGTAGAGAAGGTATATATATCACATTATTATTGCATGTCTGTGCTTGTTTGACTGCCACAAAGTTTTCACAATTGAGTGAAAAGCTTTCGTAGCCCGCAGGCCCAGTCTGCAAAGGTGACTTCACGGGTCTTTGCTATCAGAGCCCCAGGGTGAAAGGATGATTTGCCTGCGGCTCAAAGATTCACAGGCTCACTACTTTTACATATAAGAGCAGACTTTTTCTGACTGTGTGCAAATTCAGGCAACTCTATTGTCTTCACTTTTGTTCATTTCTTTGGATGCCTGTGCTTTACTGTATTACTTATTGGCAAGTATCTTATATAGGCGATATACTGTTGCACACTCTAAAAAAGAATACACTGGCTCAACTTAAAAAAATGAAGGTAACAATTTGCATGCATCTTTTTAAGTAGTTCCAACTATGGCATTATTGAGTAAATCCTATGGGTCTTTTGTAGTCTGACTAACCCAATTAATTAAATACAACCAACATGATTTGCTTTGACCTCTCTCTATTAATTTCAACCGACTTAATATTAATCCAAACATTGTGTTGATATTAAGTGGTCAAATTACTTTATTTAAGCTACTCTTACTTATTTATTTTAACTCCATCCTACTCAAAAACAGCCATGCAAATTGTTACTTTAATTTTTTTTGAGTATTAGTAAATCAGCTCACTTAAGTCAAATTAAATAACACATTTCAGTTCCAGTTTTTATGATCTATCATAAACGACTTTTTAAACAATTTTTGTCCAACTAGTTTCTTTTAACCTTGAACATTTTTTATACCATGGTGTGTGCACAAAACCATGTCCAATGTTCCTCATTCCCAATGAGATCAGCACAGTTACCAACACTTTCACTAGGAAACAATCGGTCAAACGATCTGAAAATATGACATTAAGGAAAACAGCAAAGAAAATGTTTCAAACCAAAGCTGTTATGACTACAGTCCCATTTTACTGATTGCCATCTTAACAAAACGTGCCATCTATTGTTGCCGACTCTTCATTCATCATGAAGAATTTACGCACAGGTTACCGACACCAATAAGTGTACTTCTATTTGTAGGGCTGTAACTATTTTTTTTTTTCATTTTTGCCATGAAAATATAAATGTTAGAAATTGTCTGTCAAATGTCAGAGAGCCCAATGATCTCAGAGATATTACATTTACAATTACAGAAAACTGAGAAATACAGCAAATCATTACAGTTGAGAAGCTAAGCAGAAAATGTTTGACAGTTCTGATGAATTACAAAAATTATCAATCAATTATTAAATTAGTTGCGGATGGAATTTGTCAATTGGTAAATTAAATAATCGACAAACAATTTCAGTACTGTCTATTTGGAATAAATGACATATTGACCTGCCAACACAAGTAATACATTTGGATGCACAGGCACCAAATGTACTCTTCTCAATACAGCATGTAACGATTCGCTAATAAGAAAAAAACAAAATAATTGAGAAGGTCAAATGATGCCAATTTGCATAATGATTAGCCATGTGCTTTTGTTTGTTGCATGATGAATGTGTATTTTTGGAGCAATGGGTGTTCGGAACAATGGCTGTTTGTTTTCGGTATAATTGGCTGTCAGACAAATCGGCTTTTGGTCCAATTTATCCATTTTTCAGAGTATTGGAATTTTGGAATAATGGTTTGTCGGAACAATAGTGAGTCCCTATTTTGACAAGCTGAAACTTGTATTAATGTCCTTAAAATATGGTATTTTTTACACAAGTGTCTGACTAAGATTGTTTGGGGTGTTTGGGTTTGACTCATAGACTGTATATAAGAAGTGGACGGTGTCACAGTTTCAAGGATAAGAAGACCCAAACTCAGAAAAGGATGAGGAGGCAGCAGGCTGAGTTCAATGATTTCATCACAAAAAAATTACAATATACAAAAATGCAGCTGGTCCAGCAGGAAGGTTTGAAAAAGCCAATCCACAAAGTAAAATGCAAAAGAAGTAAACTTGAAACTCAAATACTGGGAGAAAACTCACCAGGAGATACACAACTCACGAGGGGCTACAACGAACAGACAAAGAAACACAGAAACTAAATACACGAGGAGAACAGGATGATTGAACAAAAAAGGTGGGAAACAAACAAAGGCAGGAAATAAAACCAGACAAGACACAAGAGGAGTGAACTTCTGGAAATGAAACAGGAAACACTAGAATGAATGAGACCAGGAATATAACAGAAAAACAAAATCAGAACTAAGAATGTAAGCCAACAAAAGATATAAACACAATAAAGTCTTAAGTCCAAACAAAAAGGAAAAGTCCAAAGGCCTCTGGGCACAGCGCCAGACCGTGACAGACGTAGTCACTGTGACATCATCCATTGGTTTGTGGACTGCCGTTTTGAAGCCTCGAGTTTGGGAGTTTGGCCGTCGCCATCTTGGTTTTTTGCAACCAGAAGTGACACCAGAGGGTGGAGCTAAGTACAACCGAACGCTGAATAAGACATTTTTAGGCGACCAAAAAATTACAATTAACTTTCAATACTGAAAACACACTATGAAAGGGTTAAAGTTCTAAGACGAACACACGGACAACACCCAGACCGGACAACGCTGTAGTAGCGACCTGTCAATCACAAGGTAGCCCCGCCCTAAAGCATCCCCTGCTTTATGGTCTATTTGACTCTAAATGGGACCATCATTTACTAAATGAACATCATACTGTATTGAAGAAGACTTGAAACTAGCGATTGAGACCATAAACTCATGTTTACAATGTTTACTGAGGTAATAAATTATTTTTGCAACAAGAGGAGTCGCCCCCTGCTGGCCATTAGAAATAATGCAAGTTTAAGGCATTTCCGCATTGGCTTCACTTCTCAGAACCAGAGGTTCCCCCCTGGTTTGACTTAATTTCTTAACATCTGTCAATCTCTTGTCAGTCTTTGGAGACATTTTCAGATTTTCCCACTAACACAATGGCACTTATCTGATTGTCCATCTAACTTTGATCTCCCTTTTAATTCCGGTTTTGGCATTTGGTGCAGAAGGGCATCTGCCTTCGTATTAATCATCCGAGATAACGGCCATCAGAGATTCCTGTATGTGTGCATGTGCGAAGAGAAGACACATGAAGATCCTTCGGCTGATGATTAATATTTAATACATGAGAAAATGTCCCTGCTGTCCAGTATTTAACATCACTGCGGAAAAAAATGGCAAATAATAATAAAAAAGAGAGATCAAGCTGAGCTACTGAGTGGGTGTTGTACTTTCTAAGCCCCGAGACAAAAGAAATACATATCCTGTGGATTTCAGCGAGCTGCTGTCATCCTCTTGCTCTTCTCCCATCACCGTCTACTGTTCTAGACGTCTCTGCTTTAATCCCTCATTTGTTTCGAGAGGGGTTGGGGGGGTGTAGGTATGACAAGAGCAGGAGTGAGTGATCCCACACTGCATATCCCTGTGAGGAGACATAAAAAAAGCACACTTGGCTTTCGCAGTGATAGAAAATGCAAATGGTTTAGCTCTAACCCGGCTCGTCCTGCCAATAAAATGTTCTCCTATAGCTGTCAGTGATGAGGGCTTGGCTCCGTTGCGTGTACATAAACTGGGGTGAAGGATGTGCTTTAATAATTCTGTTTGTACAATCAAATCTATATTTAAAGTGCTTTTAATGAACAGATTCATCACCGATGCATCAAGAAGAACAAAGCACATGAATAATAAGAGGCAGGACATGAACAAACATGTGTTTGCAGAAACTGCCTAGAGCTGGCGTACAGTATGTGTGTACCTGTACACATGCAAACAGACACCCGGATAGTGTCTTCTTTTTGAGCCATGAACGTTTTGACAGAAACAAAATTTAAATTTACATTGCTTTCTCTGCTCATCTGATCCCGTTCAGGCTCGAGACTCCAGCCAATATCCTCGTCCCTCTGAAGCTGCAAACTGCAAGGCATCCATTTATTTATTGCCCTGCCAAAGCGGCCCGGACTGCTCCCGTGATGTGAGTCCATATATAACTAACTTCCCTTCTGCTGCTTGCATAGCTATTGTAGAAGCAAGACTTATTCACGAGCTGTAACAACTATGTTATGTAACAAACATTTATACACACTACATACATACACTTATTTCAACCGGAACCATAATCTTTTCCCTAAACCTAACCAAGTAGTTCTGTTTCACAATGTTAACCACATGTTTAAACAACCGGCCCTTGGCGTCACTTTAGGTTTAGGCATCAAAACTGCTTAGTTAAGTTAAGGAAAGAACTACATGGTTGGGCTTAAAACTACTATGCTTGTAAAGTTAAAAAGGAAATTAAACTGAACATTGTGAACACGGGACACAAACAAAGTCGCACAGCAGTTCACAAAATCAATTCGTATGTAATCCTCGAAATTGGGAAACGGGAAGTATAGAGAGTGGCGAATGCAGCATAGGGAGGTCGAAAAACACAGGACGTTCGCCCAGAGACCAGCGTTAGTGTCCGGTGTGAAACCACAAGTCAAAAATGATTAATTTGTCACGTAACTTCTGTACTTAAGTTACGACACTTCATGTGTTATTTGAACCCAAACCACAATCTTTTCCTAAACCTAACTAAGTAGTTTTGTTACCTAAGTCTAACCAAGTCAATCTTTTCCTAAACCTAACTAAAGTAGTCTTGTTTTTAAAAGACTGGGGCGGAAATTGATACGAGCTTCACGTGTTTATGGACATTCGTAGGAAAACGCACAAAAAATACGTTGTTGAAAGTCGTGTTGAGAGGCACAAAAAAAGGGAAATTCGTATCTATGTAGACGAATCAAATACATTCAATTTTGTGACTTATTACACAAACTGCCGTGAGACTGTGTTGGGATGAAAACTTTGTGTTTGTTGATGATTCTTGCTGATGATTGAATGATCCTTTCTCTGCCTTTAGTACTTTCATTGTGCTGTTAGTGTGCCCCTCCACCTTCACATCACCGCCCAGTCTTCACAGATTCATCAGCCTACCAGTCTCAGCAGAATCATCAGCCACCACCATCACCGCCAGTGTCTGGACTCCACGGGGGGATTTATGTTGCTGCTGATCAGGGCAGACGCCCCTCGATAACAAATCTCCCTGCAGAGTCTAAGTGCCAAAGACTTTCTGTCAAGACTTTATTATCATGCATCATCTGTTATGATGAACAATCATCTCTAATTCATTCACTCGTCTCTCCTGATTGAAGCAGTGTTGGGGGGACTGTTTGAGTTTCCTGTTGTTTCACGTGTGAATTTTACACACTGTTCAAAATCATCAGCAGGCAGCTGAATAATACTTCACCCAAGTAGATTAAGCTTTGGGTTCAGTTAGTTGTGTCAGGCCCTGTCTACAAGGATACAGATCTGTTTAAAAAAAAAGAATCTGTCCACACGACCTTCGTTTCACAAAATATCTCCTTCCACACTCAAACGTTCGTAGTAATATTTACACGTCACTACAAGTGAGATCACGTTAAAGGGTCAAGGAATTTTGTTACCACCTTTCTCACTCCCTTTCCTTCAGCTTCATTACAGTCAGTTTGATAACAGTTATTGTTGTTGGGGAGGCTGGTATTCCTGGTCGATCTGCATGATTGCCATCACTCTGCCTTCATCAACTGTCTCTTTACATGTAAATGACGAAAGGGAGCTCATTCAGGTTCATGTCCATCGCCCTTCTGAGTGCTTCAAACCTCATCTTCAATCGCCCAAAAGCACATTCAATCACCATTCGGCCTCCACGTGTTTAATGTGTTCCCTGCTTTGGCCTCCTGTGACTGGATCATTGAAATGTAAAGTAGTAACAAAAACATAAAAAATGATGGTAGTCCTCACCTCTTTGAGGACATCATCATTTCACAAACGCACCAAGACGTTTTCAAAAATATCTGTTTTTCTGACCTAAAACTTTGTTTGCTTGTGGACAAGGGGCCAAAACATAGAGGTAAATATACATGTTTAAAAATATCCTCAGTCCTCAAAAGCTGGAATAGTAATCGTCATATACGTATGTACAGCTACATACATGAAAATTGACCTCTACATTTATCGACATGCATGTTTTTTTAATATTTTTTTACATCTTAAAAAAGGCGGCTGCTAAGAATTGCTTAAATGACACTACTAAATATCATCACGCCGACTCGTCCTCCTTTACAGCCTCGTTGTGTATACTCACGCTCATGCGACCGTGGTGTTGTTCGTTTATAGCCTAACGTTAGCTTTTTACTTCTGCCGATTGAATTCACGCTTCAAAACTCATGTGTTCATTTGTAGACATTATCTTGAACAAAATGTGTAAGTATTCTAAACGTGTGTTTGCCACAGAGTTTATTTCATGCGATAATCCAAAAAGCCAATGGAAAAATCCCATTGGCTTTTCGTCGAGGGAACCAGGCTGATGCTAACTTCCTGGTTAGCCTACACAGATACATCTTCCCTAGAGCACTCTAAAGTGTGCAGGTCATAGAGTACCTAGAAACATGACATCTGGATGTAAATATTAATATTAAAGTGCTGTGAATTCAATGATTTAAATGGTTTTTTTTTAAGTCAAGAACATTATATTGCAAAATTTATTTCATATGGCAATGTGCCCAACACATGACACCCTCTACCCTTAAGACCCTTTGAAACTTGCTGAGCAACTATAGCTGCAGTCAGGCTGTTGAATCTTTGATTCGAGGGAGTGTTGGAGATTTGTTGTTGCGAGCCTTAAAAATAGCTGCAAATAGGTATCTGCTGCTGCTGCCTGTGAGGATGCTCCCCAGGTGCCATTCTAAATAAAATGCCGCCTAGCTCGCGGTGAGCATCTCACTCCTGCGTGGCAGCAGGTGATGAATGCCTCACGTGGCTCAGAGTTAACCAAGTTCATATGGAAACGCTCCCCGGAGCGTCGCCATCAATCAAAGCTTCTCCCAGGAGGCAGCCGTCAAGCACCTTTTAGTCTGCATGCCTTCTTCTCCCGCTAACGTGTGCGGGTTTTGCGCCACAATCGTCGCAATATCCGGGCCCACCTCATTTGCTCCCATTACAGAGGCGGCTAGGGCTGTTACTTATTTCCCTCCCGACGCCCCTGGGCAGTATATTCAGCATGCACTCCACTCTCCAGCCTCCTCGCTTCAACCACTTACTTATTCATCACAGACTCACCAAGGAAGCTGCTTAACTGACAGACACCAGATTTTATAAAAGGGAAGGAGACGGACAGACAGAAGCGTATGACTCTGCACCGGTAATTGGGGACATTGTCAGCATGAATTCAGTTTTGCCGGGAGTCAAAGCAGATTTGCGGCGGACAAATTTGGCTAAAGCACTGGGAGTGAATGGGAGGGTAAGAAAGAAAAAAAAAGAGGAGAGAAGCATTTTCGCTTTCATTAGGCAGCCTGTCCCTTTGGGCTTAAACACATAGAGCTCAGTGCATGAACTGACCCCCCCCCACACACACACCTTATACACACCCATCCACACACACTCATACACACCCTCACTGTTTCTCTGTTCCTTTATCCTCCCTCCCTGGCACACTCTCCCTCCTCTTTCATACCACATCTCTCTGTCTCTCTCTCTCTCTCTCTCTCCATTCTGTAATTTCCTCTCTCTCTCTCTCTCTCTCTCCATCCTGTCATTTACCCTCTATCCCTCTCTCTCTCCTCTCTCTCTCTCTCTCTCTCTCTCTCTTTCCATCCTGTCATTTCCCCTCTCTCCCTCTCTCTCCTCTCTCTCTCTCTCCATCCTGTCATTTACCCTCTATCCCTCTCTCTCTCCTCTCTGTCTCTCCATCCTGTCGTTTCCCCTCTCTCCCTCTCTCTCTCTCCTCTCTCTCTCCATCCTGTCGTTTCCCCTCTCTCTCTCTCTTTCTCCATCCTGTCATTTCCCCTCTCTCCCTCTCTCTCTCTCCTCTCTCTGTCCATCTTGTCGTTTCCCCCCTCTCTCTCTCTCTCTCTCTCTCTGTCTCTCCTCAGCTCGCATCATCTTCAGCACCTTCCCTCTCCTCCTCCTTCTCTGCGGGTTTCAGCCAATCGCTGCCGAGGGGGGGTGTGGTTTCACAACAGGAGGATGGACGGAGCCTGATGAGGAGAGAGAGAGAGAGAAGAGAGGAGAGGAGAGGAGAGCTCTGGTGTAAAGAGACGCTTTCCTGAGCTACTTGGGAGAACCAACGCCAGGCTTTGACACTGAGTGATGACCGTGGCGCAGAGAGACTCGGCAGTCCGGGAATAAAAACACGGAATAAAACACACACAGAAAGAGAGAGAGGAGAGGAGAGAAAGAAGAAGAGGAGGAGGAGGAGGGTGCACAGTTTGTGGATACCTGCGCGTCTCCGTGGTTCCGGCCGCAGGTGCGCTACAGTCCCTCTGAGGGGACTTCTTTTTTTGGTCGAGAGAAGAAAAAGAACACATCTTCCTGGGATTTATTTCTCCAGCCTTGAAAGCAAACTTTCAACTCCCAGGTTTGACTCAACATCTTAATCCGGAGTTTTGTCAGATCGTGGACTGCTTCACTCAGACTGCTTTCTTTCTGAACGCGGATTACACAGAAGAGCATCTCCATCTCCATCTCAAACCAGAAAGAGGAGAATATTCGCTCCAAAAACTCCGAACTCTTGTGACGCGGAGTCTTTTTTCCAACCCCATCTTTGCGTGTTTTTATGTGCTGATGAAGAGGACAATGTCTGGATTATTACAGCTCAACCTGCCCAGGGGAAGAGGGGAAGAGTGAGAGGAAGAGGAGGATAAGGAGAAGAAGAGAAGAAGAAGAAAGGAAGTCGGTGGCGTTTGGCTTTGCAGATCGCGCTCTCCAACCTCTTTTTTTATTATTTTTTTACTGGATACACGGACACGCATCAAGAGACGGCACTGGGAGGACCTGCGTGCACACCCTGCAGGGTGAGTTTGCGTGGGGGGAAATAAAGAAAAAGGGGAGATGTAGAAAGAGAAAGAGTGCGCTGCTGTGCGTCTTCGTGCTTTTTACGCGCAGCAGCAGCAGCTCTCCTCGGGTTGTTACGCACACACAAGCCCAGTAATACTGCAGGTCCGGATGGTCAGTTTGCAGTGTGACAGCGTTCACAAGTCGTGACGCATGATCGATCAGCAGAGAGGGTGAAGATTCGAATCTGAATCAGGTTCGAGGCTCGAATGTGGCCGTTTCCTCATCAACAGGGACGGAATCTTGGCGTCAATGGTTGAGCACTGTTGTGTGCAAACCACATATCAGAGGTCACACGTGGGTCTCGAGACGTCAGCACTCTTTTGATAGAGTTTTTCTGCACATATGTGTGCACATGTGTCTGATTTGAAGGCTTAAGTGCAGATGCTGTAATGCAGCCCTACAGTCTGACCATGCTGTGGAGATGTGTGTGTGTGTGCTAAATTTGTTCTGACTTTGCATACTTGGACATGTTGCATTTTCCTATGAGTGTGTGTGTGTGTGTGTGTGTGTGTGAACCACTGTCACATAATTTTACATAGAAACAATCAGCAGAGGGGGTGAGGATGGATGGAGGATAGAATCTGATATCAGGTTTGAGGCTCGAATGTGGCCGTTCCCTCATCAACAGGAAACCTTGGCGTCAATGCTTGAGGACTGTTTGAGCACACAAAAGGGGTGCAAGTGCATATACATGTCAGAGGTCACACGTGGGTCTCGAGACTTCAGCACTCTTTTAATACAGTTTTTGTGCACATATGTGTCTGATTTGCAGTGCAGATGCTGTAGTGCAGCCCTACAGTCTGACCATGCCGTGGAAATGTGTATGTGTGCTAAATTGTTCTGACTTTGCATACTTTAACATGTTGCATTTCCCTATGAGAGTGTGTGTTTGAGAACCACTGTCACATAATTTTACATAGAAACAAGCTGAATCTGATTTGTCCTTCCACCTCCGCTTTGCTTCATCTCACCAATGTGTGTGTATGTGTGTGTGTGTGTGCTCCTGCGGTCTCTCCTCACCAATGAATATCTTCCTGCCTGCCTGCCTCGCTCATCTCGGCGTGTCTCCCTCTGCCTGCCTGCCTGTGTGTGTGATATTGTTGCTCCATCAGTCACCCAGAATGCCGGCTACGCAGCCGCGCAATTTCTCACAAATTCTCTGAACCGTGTAAGCACAACATTTACCTGTCAGCTGCTTTTGTCGAGAGACTACTGTACGTGGCCGTAAGAAACCCTGCGAGAGGTGGAGCTGCTGCCTCAGATTTACACTTAACACCCACTGCCACCTCCGGAGACCCCGGGGTGGGAACGAGTCCTGTCAAACAAATCACAGAGGAGGAGGAAGAAGAAGAAGAAAGAAGTGAAAACCCAGCTCAAATCGATACATAGACTCACACGCACCTGGAGAGTTGACAGGCCGGTCCGGGGTCATCCCTATGTTCCCAGGGTCCAATACTCCCCAGATTCATACGGCACATAATGGGAGCATGATAAAGGGTCCTGTGTTCCCTGGGTACGACGCCTTTTCGGGACCCCTTGGCGTCACTTAGGTTTAGGCAACAAAACTACTTGACTAGGTTTAGGAAAAGATCATGGTTTAGGTTAAAATATGTATGTTTTTGACAACCTGGGAATGAGAACTGGCTGGTTGTGCAAATTTCTTAGGTACAAATCACAGACTGTATATAAGAAGTGGACGTAGTCACAGTGACGTCACCCATTGGTTTGTGGACTACAGTTTTGAAGCCTTGTGTTTGGCATTTTGGCTGTCGCCATCTTGGCTTCTTGCAACTGGAAGTGACACAAGAGGATGGAGCTGAGTACAACCGGATGCTGAATAAGACATTTTTAGGCAACCAAAATGTTAATATTAACTTTCATGAACTGAAAACACACTGAAAAGGTTAAAGTTGCAAGATGAAAACACCAACAACACCCAGATTGGACAATGTCATGGTAGCGACCTGTCAATCACAAGGTAGCCACGCCTTAAAGCATCCCCTGCTTTATGGTCTATTTGACTCTAAATGGGACCATCATTTACTAAATGAACATCATGCTGTATTGAAGAAGACTTGAAACTAGCGCTTGAGACCATAAACTCATGTTTACAATGTTTACTGAGGTAATAAATCAAGTGAGAAGTAGACTCATTTTCTCATAGACTTCTATACAATCAGACTTCTTTTTGCAACCAGAGGAGTCGCCCCCTGCTGGCTGTTAGAAAGAATGCAAGTTTAAGGCACTTCAGCATTGGCTTCACTTTTCAGACCCTAAAAAAGCCAGTCTCTTGTGAAAATGTCCAGTTCACATGGGACATTTTATTTTCAAATATCTGTTCACATGTTTAAACAGCAGATTGCATGCGAACATGTGTGAACATTTGGAATTTACATTTACAATGTACAATTTCACACGATTTTGTGTGCCATGCTTTGTTTCCTTATGTGGAAATTTTAATCTACATGTGAAAAAAAGCCAATCACATATGATCGTATGTAATGTCGGAACATAGGACCCTAGGACCCTAGGCATATAGGACCCTGGGAACATAAGACTCTGAGAACATAGGACGCTGGGAACATAGGACCTTAGAAACATACAGTAGGACCCTGGGAACATGGGACCCTAGGCATATAGGACCATGGGAACATAGGACCCTGGGACCATAGGAGCTTAGGAACATAAGACCCTGGGAACATAGGACCCTGGGAACATAGGACCCTGGGAACATAGGACCCTGGGACCATAGGACTCTGGCACCATAGGACCCTGGGAACATAAGACCTTGGGAACATAAGACCCTGGGAACATAGGACCCTGGGACCATAGGACCCTGGGAACATAAGACCCTGGGAACATAGGACCCTGGGAACATAAGACCCTGGGAACATAGGACCCTGGGACCATAGGACCCTGGGAACATAAGACCTTGTGAATATAGGACCCTGGGAACATAAGACCCTGGGAACATAAGACCCTGGGAACATAGGACCCTGGGAACATAGGACCCTGGGACCATAGGAGCTTAGGAACATAAGAACTTGGGAATATAGGACCCTGGGAACATAAGACCCTGGGAACATAGATACGCTCCCCTCTGTCCATCCTCATCGTATGCATTTAAATGCAAGTGAGAGACATGCTGGACATTTGTATGATAAACTGGAGCACTGAGAGCATATAAATGGAAGGCTGAGTGTGTGACACACACACAGAGCTCTAAAGACACAATTAATGGTTAATGGCAGTGTGAGTGTACATCTGTGCTGATATCATGACCGGAGAAAGGGGATATTCAACACCCGAGCCAGCGAGTGTTTGGTGTTAATGATGCCCATTATGAGATGTGCTCACTGTAAAATACACAAGATGCATAACCATGCAGTTGTTGATTTTGCAAACTGTGTTTGGTTTTTTGGCTAAAGCAGGGCCTCCCAAATGAAGTAGATATGCGTGAGACTAGGCCCAGGCGATATGGCTGAAATCAATATCAGGATATTTAAAGGGTACTCCAGTGATTTAGTATTACCATAGTTAGAGTATTTAAAAAAAAGTGGTAACAAATCGATGTTGCAGAGGCCAAGATATCCTGACTTTTCTTACCTTGTACTTATCAAACTCCAAAAAATGCCTCATACTATATTTTCCCTAATGTAACCAAATAGCCTCTTTGTGTTGGATCCTCTCTGTCTGGCCTGTCTTTCAAACAAACTCCATGTCTCCAGTGTGTAACACAGGCTTTCTGTTAAATACATGTAGTCTACTTTACAAATCTAAAACGAGATAATCCTGGTGATGTTACTCCAGAAGACATGAAGTCATGCCCCTTTAAATAGAATATTTTACAGTATATCACAATATGGCAAATATAGGAAACGTTGCTTTTAAGGAAAGTGCAGTAACTCTTTGTTAAACATTTTTAAATACAACATTTTTTCAGGAAAACAATGACATGATCACATTGTCTCAATATGATTTCACTGAAAGTGATAGTGTATATGATAATGCTGAATTATTTGAAGGAAAACAGAGTATCCCCGTACTGAATCATAGCTCCTGAACTCTATTAGACTGAACAGGCAATGCTTCGACCCTACCTGGTTTTCATCAGGCGAATGGCTGACATGGAGGGCGTACTTTTATAGGCCAAACAGAAGTTACAATTTCACGGGTTCCTTTGGCAAAAAGCCAATGGGATTTTTCCATTGGGTTTTGGATTATTGCAGAAAATTCTATGATTTTTGAAGTGTGAATACAATCGGCAGAAGTATAAAGCAAATGTTAGGCTGTAAACTAACTACACCACAGTCACATGAACGCGAGTATACACAGTGAGGCTGTAAAGGCAGACGAGTTGGCGTGACGACGTTTAGTCATCTCATTTAGCCGCTTGTTAGCAACTGCCTTTTTTAAGATACCTAAAGGCTTCAATATTCACGTTTTCTATATCGTAGAACAAAACGTTAAAATCTCTTCAGCTTGTGTTAACCACAGGCCTTATTTCAGGCATCTAACTAAATACCAATTCAAAAAAACAATCGACTTCCAGGTGAGGGAACCGGACGTGCTAAAGCGCTTACTAATTTACGGGTTTTAGGACTCATTCCTGTAGCACTCTATAAGATACTCAGGCTACAATATCAACAAAGAGTTGGAAAAAGTTCATCATAGAAACACAAACAAAAAACTACAGACCATCTTGTGAGGGGATCACACTAGTCGCAACGCCAAATAAGACCAGGGACGTAAAGTGGAGGGTCAGTGGCCCCTTCCCCACTTCCTACCCCCCTACTTCCAGCGACCTTGCTCAGATCACACCCATCTTCAAGCTTGTCCTCTAGTTGACCCACACTGTTGCACTGGGTGACAAGTTCCTTCATCACCATGCAAGTTTATTTTAACTCAATCCCACACACACACACACACCGTCCTGCTGCCC
>CAKAOH010040880.1:56794-72026 GCA_916701665.1 Sebastiscus tertius
TAAATAGAATATTTTACAGTATATCACAATATGGCAAATATAGGAAAAGTTGCTTTTAAGGAAAGTGCAGTAAGTCTTTGTTAAACATTTTTAAATACAACATTTTTTCAGGAAAACAATGACATGATCATATTGTCTCAATATAATTTCACTGGAAGGAAGGAAAACAGAGTATCCCCACACTGAATCATAGCTCGTGAACTGTATTTGACTGAACAGGCAATGTTTTGACCCTACCTGGTTTTCATCAGGCGAATGGCTGACATGACAAAGGGGTACACTCTTTCAATAGAGTACTACAGGGAGGACATACTTTTGTAGGCCAAACAGAAGTTAGCATCGCCCTGGTTCCCTCGACAAAATGCCAATGGGATTTTTTCATTGGGTTTTGGATTATTGCAGAAAATAAGCTCTGTGGCAAACACACGTTTATGATACTTTCACATTTTGTTCAGCAAGATAATCTCCACAAATGAACACCACTTTTATGATTTTTGATGTGTGAATACAATCGGCAGAAGTATAAAGCTAACGTTAGGCTATTAAAGAACTACACCATGGTCGCATGAGTGCGAGTATACAACGAGGCTGTAAAGGCGGACGAGTCGGCGTGATCACGTTTAGTAGTCTCATTTAGCCACTTGTTAGCAACCGCCTTTTTAAAGACACATAAAGGCTTCAAAATTCACTAGTGGGACTTTTACTGACATATTTTATATCGTAGAACAAAACGTTAAAATCTTATCAGCTTGTGTTAACCACAGACCTTATTTCAGGCATCTAACCAAAAACCCATTGACTTCCAGGTGAGGGAACCGGATGTGCTAAAATGCTAACTAATTTACGGGTTTTAGGACTCATTCCTGTAGCACTCTATAAGATACTCAGGCTACAATATCAACAAAGAGTTGTAAAACATTCATCATAGAAACACAAACAAAAAACTACAGACCATCTTGTGAGGGGATCACACTAGTCGCAACGCCAAATAAGACCAGGGACGTAAAGTGGAGGGTCAGTGGCCCCTTCCCCACTTCCTACCCCACTCAATCCAGCAACCTTGCTTAGATCACACCCATCTTCGATCTTGTCCTCGAGTTGACCCACACTGTTGCACTGGGTGACAAGTTCCTTCATCACCATGCAAGTTTATTTTAACTCAATCCCACACACACACACACACCGTCCTGCTGCCCCAAATACTCACTCGAGCACCAAATGTGTATTCATCCACCGCTAAAAATAGTCCCCCAACAAATGCTCTATTTCCTCCTGAGTTTGAGTAACGTTTGCTAAAAACTGCAGAGCCCAGTGGCAAGACATTCACATAAAAATGTAACTTTCTAAGACTTAAGATAGGGACCTACAGAAAGAGAAGGTTACAGGAACATTTAAAAGTCCTATTTGAGACTATTTGGAGAGGAAATACATCTAGTTTTTTTTTACAATTCCCATCTCTTTTCAGCCTCTCTGATCTCTCAATAGAAAAAGTGCACTTACATTATACCCGGCATGTTTATTAAATTATCGCCCATCCCTACATGAGACCACAGACAGCATTAGACAACACTGAGTAGGAGGGGAGCTCACTGAGACGAGTTTTAATGTAGCTTTTGTACTTGCTGCTTGTTGTCTTGGTTCAGAATCATAAAGCTGTCAGTTTCTGGGGCGATAACCACGGTAGGTGGAATGGAACCTATAATTCACCACTTATTTTTATGCATCCTCTCAGCGCTGCAACATCTCGGGCAAAGCAATGAAATAAGAGGAAAATTAAACCACTTCTCATTTTGCTTAGGACCCCGTGGAATCCGAGTAAAGGCCCTGGGTCGTCCCCAGTCTGTACTTCTGGAACCGTTAATATAGACGTGCAAAAGTACATTCCGCCGTATGGAAATGAGTTCATATGTTAGTATCCCACAGCTGAAATAGATGGGCCTCAACAGGCACATTTCACAGCTAACAACTCCAGATAGGACCTCTTAAAGATGTCAGTTTCATTAGTCTCAGTGATGTAGTATAATTCTGCCGATATTTCTCATTTAAAAAATGTTTTCAAGGTGGCATCTGTGTTTTGCTGATGCCTTTTTCTCTCCCAAGGGCGAGGCATCAGGTTTAATGAATTTCCCAAAAACTGAAAAAGAAAACTAATTTCTCCGAGTCTACTGGAAGCAGCTGAAATATTCTCCCGTTCCGATGATTCAGTCAGATGGTGTACAATTGCCAAAGTCCCAGTGAAAGCACATTCGGTGACAGAAAAGATAAAAATCCATTCGACCTCTCTTATTAGCTCTTATTTCTCCCACTTATTCTTCCTCACATTCTCTCCGACGGCATCACCCGAGGTCGCATATTTTTCACGATGCTCCATCTTTGACCTGTGCTCTTCGGTGCTTCATAAGCATTGTAAAAGTCAGAGCTGAAGCCGTTGTTGCTCTCATTGTTGTGAGTCATTCTGTGGAAAAAGTGCATCAGCCAAATGCATGTATATAAATGTAAATGTGTGTACTCAGCGTGTATGCTCTTCAGAGATTGAGTAGAGCATACGATATGGCTGTGCCCTTCAAACTGCAAGGACATGGGGAGATATTGAAAATGCAGCCTTTTCAACGATTGATACATAATAGCGGGCTTTCAGATTTGCCACCGGCCTCATCTCTCAGCATGTGAGCTGTCCTTTTCAAGATAAACGGTATACAGGTTTTTTAAGGTTCAAGTCAGGCTGTGGAACCGTCTCAGTATAATTGAAGTTATTCACAAATGTACAAAGAGTGCTCCGTCTATGGTGAGTGTGTGTGTGTAGGTGGCTATGCAATCCATCTGTCAGCCAGCAGCGGTTAACAATGGGTTTTATTTTCCAGGGTGGGTTGAGAGAATATCCGCCTTATCGGTCACTGCTGAACCAGAGCGCCTCGGACATTTTGTGATTCATGATAGTTTTAAGAAGCACTGAAACTATTAAGCAATCAATCTTTAACTCATTTGGTAATTGGTTAAAGAAATTGTTCAACATTTTGTGAAATACCCCCATTTGATTTCTTGCCGAGAGTGAGATAAGAAGAGTGATAGAAGCACTCTCATGTCTGTGTGCTAAAGGCTTAGCATCAGGACAAGACAAGGCCAAGAAATACTATCACTCAAACCACAAATTATCAAAAATCGTTCAAAATGTACCCTAAAAGGAGATTTGTCAAGTATTTAATACTCTTATCAACATGGGGGTGGACAAATATGCTGCTTTATGCAAATGCATGTTTATATTAATTATTGGAAATCATTCAACAACACAAAACAATGACAGATATTGTCCAGAAACCCTCACAGGTACTGCATTTAGCATTAAAAATATGCTCAAATCATAAGTTGGCATGTCTGTAAAGGGGAGACTCGTAGGTACCCATAGAACCCATTTACATTCACATATCTTGAGGTCAGAGCACAAGGGACCCTTTTGAAAATTAGAATTTCCTTGCCAAAATTTAGTGTAAGTTTGGAGCATTATTTAGGCTCCTTTGTGACAAGCTAGTATGGCATGGTTGGTACCAATGGATTCCTTAGGTTTTTTAGTTTCATATGATACCAGTATCTTCACTCTGGCTTCAAAACTGAGCCCGCTACAACCTCTGAAATATCGATTGTGTTAGCGTGTTAAAGACAGTTAGTAGCGGTAACTGCTGGCTGTAGCCCTGTATATTTAACATACACATATGGCAGTGGTATCAGCCTTTATCTCATTCTGGCTAGATTATTTTAGCATAAAGACAAGATAAGGCCAGGAGTTAGGTGAGCGTCGCCGGTAGGTAGATGTGAACCAGTGAGTCAGGCGACTTGTTTTCCCCTGTTTTCAGTCTTTATGCTGAACTGAGTGAACTGACTGCTGGCTGTAGCCCTGTACACACAAACATGGCAGTGGTATCAATATCCTCATCTCACTCTCGGCAAGGAGGCAGAGAAGCATATTTTCCAAAATGTCGAACTGCTCCTTTAATCCACAAAGTCATTTATTAAGCAAAAAAATTCACATTTTTAACCTCAAAATGAGGATTACACATTTTTCTCTCCTTGTATAATTATGTGATTGAATCTCTTTGGTATTTATTTATTTATTTACCAGGGACAGAGCACATTAATCAACATTTCAGTTTCCACCTCCATGTAAATGTGCCAGAGTTGGCTAATGAGCTCATTTTCATGTGTAGTCCCTGGGCCCTGTTATCAATACGATGCTTCAGCAAGCACTACAGTACAACATAACACAATATGATTCAATACAATACATAAATAGTAAATAAAACAATGTTTGCCCAAACTTGCTACGTCTGTATTGTACATCACAGCCCCCTCTGGTAGTTGCCCTCGTTGGCCAGCCTCTACTGTCCTTCCGCATTAAGAACCGACTCAGTGTAGGAGGTGCAGACAAGCATCTGAAAAATGTTTAAAACTGTTAAAATGAAAGAACTTGTACTTTTGTACCATATGTCAATGGTGATAGCTATTGGCCAAGTGTTTTTAGCGTCTGTTTGTGAAGGCACTCAGTTTCAGAGTTGCCGTGATGTCATGTGACCAGCTTGTAAAACAGTATGTTATGTGGGAGACGATAATATCATGCATAAAGAGGTTGGCTGCTTCTGTTAGATGTGATCTCATATGCTTTAAGTTAGCCAGGTTGAATCTGATAATACTACTGGCCACCTTTCTAACATGCTTTTTTTTAACGATGGGATCCAACATATTTAAAATTAGACACCATTTTGAGCTTCAGGTTGGTGAGTCTCCGTGGGGTTTTTGTACAGTATTTGTATTTGGCAATCCAATTTGGTAGAAAAAGCATGATGAAGATGAGAACTTGGTTTGTAGGATCTGTGATGCCAATTTTGTCTATTTCCAGACGTATTCATTGAAGAAAAAAATAATCAAGAAATGAGAATAAATGTCGGTTGCGGCCTCTTTTTGACCTTTTACCACCTACTGGGATCCTAAAGCCCTAAATGGCATGTGATTGGCTGGAAGGTGAAGGGCAGGGATTGGTGACAGTTGCGATAAATAGCTGGATCGGGTATCTGTGACAATGGGGCCGATCTATTCAATTCAATTCTATGCTTATATACTATATACATATACTGTAATTTTAATTCCTGTCTGAGTTGTGACCAATTGGTTGCTAAATTATAAAGGTTTTGTTTATTTTTTACCAAGTTGCTGGTGCACAATTTATTATTTTAATAATAAATGACAATTCAGTAAATTTATTTCTATGTTTTTATTTGTTACTTTTTGTTTTACAAAGTGAGAAAAGCAATGTTTAAATCATGCCTGATGTTTCCTTACACATAAAAGAATGATCCCAGTCACTTCCACACAGTGAGTCATACAGCTTATTAATTAAACACTGGTATCGAAACTGAAAAAGTCGGATCGGTGCATCCCTAAATAAAAGCATCACTGGGAGAAATGCCACTTTGAAATAATATTTTTTTTAAAAATTACATTTTTATATAAAAATCTCTATGATAGAATAAAAGTGAGCAACAAAACTTTAACTAATAATGAGTTAAGTTTTTTTTTTTTTTAAATAATTTTGCTTATTTTTATTATACACAATCTTGTAATGATTATTTATTCCATAATATGTTATATATTTAATATTGAACGCTTAAGATCCCATACTAAATGAACATGTTAACATGTTATATACAGCATGTTTTAATAGATAGAATCTTGTTTTTGGTCACAACTAAAGGAATGAAATGCCATCAAAAGAATCCAGGTACAAAGCACAGCAAATTATACAACTCAAACCTTGAAAATAAGATGCCTTCCAACCTCTTCGGTATTTATTTACTTCAACGCTGCTATTTTTAACCCTTTTGTGAACCATGTAGGAGCATTCACAATCCAACCTACTGGTATTGATCGGCCCACATGATGTTTTTATGTACGTGGTATGTGGTGGTGATAAATCCTTAAGCAATATTTTCAAGCTGGATCAGGCTGTTGTTCCTGTGCAACGTGGTCCTAATTGATTATTGATTGACGGAGGTGCGGTACCGTTGTATCTCTGTGCGCTAATATGGTTTGCTGAAGGCGTTGATGACAGAACTGAAGCGGGCCCACGCTCCTTTGAGATGAAGACAGTAGGTGGTATCTTCTCTTAGCCGTGTCGTGACTGCTGCAGGTTTCTGACACACACTGAACCCACACTGAGTGAGTGGACGGACTGTCACGTTGTACCACAGACTGTATATAAGAAATGGACGTGGCGCCACCCATTGGTTTGTGGGCTAGGGTTTTGAAGCATCAAGTTTGGCATATCGGCCGTCGCCATCTTGGTTTTTTGGAACCAGAAATGACACGAGAGGGTGGAGCTAAGCACAATCGAACGCTTATTAAGACATTTTTAGGCGACCAAAATGTTACAATTAACTTTCATGAACTGAAAACACACTGTGAAAGGGTTAAAGTTCTAAGATGAAAACACGGACAACTCCCAGACCGGACAACGCCATGGTTCCCGATACCAATTCTGATACCTGAACTAGCAGTATATTATTTAACAGCTGTTTACTACTGCCTATGTATGGATGTGATATGATTACTATCTTCGTTGTATTGCCTGGTTCAGGTTAAACTCTTCATAAAAAATAAACAAATACATGTAGTTTTACTTGTTGTTGATTGCTATAGTCATGCGACAAACTACCTGCAATCAGTTCTTCTTCGCTGCTCTAAAACACTAGTTGTCAGTAGCAGCCATGATGCATCCAGGGTGACAGCACAGTGAAGGTTGCTGTTATGGAGCGGCGAGGAAGAATGGATTTCTGGTTAAACATGTTGATTTTTTTCTGGGTTAATAAATTATGGTATTGGAATTTCCAATACTGGTATCGGCATCAGGACAGGTCTATTTCCTGAGGTAATAAATCAAGTCAGAGCACTTATATACAATCAGACTTCGTTTTGAAACCAGAGGAGTCGCCCCCTGCTGGCTGCTAGAAAGAATGCAAGTTTAAGGCACTTCAGCGTTGGCTTCACTTTTCAGAACAGGAGGCCATTGTTGTAGAAAAGCCAAAAGTCAAATGATTTCAATCATAACTACGGATATAAAAAACACATCTGATGATTCCACAAAATAATTAACCTGTCTTCGGTCAAACAACCAAAATGCTGTCATATAAATTGAATGAGGCTCATCATATTATAAAGACTTCATCAAACCATACATGACATTCAAAGTGAGTAAATTAAAGTAAATTTGCCTTTCAGTGAATCTGTCACATATTGTCTTGATTAATCAGTTACAGGGTAAGTTTACCCAAATAACTTTGGGTCTCATTTCTGGCCACTATTGATGTCTAACAATGCGGATTGTTTTTGTAGTAATAAATGGTTTTATTTGTCCATTTGTTGTGATTTCTGCCTGACATCAATACTGTGGAGGTGAATGGAATTGTGTTTGTAAAGCCGACATAATTGAAATATGACATATAGAAAAAAGGACCAGCAACATCTGTTTCCAGAATCTGTGTCCCCATTACAGGCCTGCTCTGGATGATCCTCAGACCTCACTGTGAACAGTTTCCATAGTGACCATTGATTGCTTTTTTATGTTTCTTTGTGGGAACGTTTCAGTCAGTCAAGTCAATTTAATTTATATAGCCCGATATCACAAATCACAAATTTGCCTCTGGGGGCTTTTGGACCTTTGCTTTGGATAAGGAAAATCTCCCCAAACAGACTCTTTTAACAAGGGGAAAAATAAGTCATCTCTAACAGGAAGCTGAACTAAAGTCAAGTTAAATGTGTCGTACAAAGTTTGAATATAATATGATGTTCAGCCTCACATGTCACCATTTATTCCTCTGATCAGTGAAATGAAACATGTTGACTGTGGCTGTTTACAGTTTGTTGTTTGTCCCCAGCTTCAGATTCTTCTGGCCTGATTGGTTTATCTACGGCGGACAGTCACGACACATAATATCAGGCCACACCGTCAGATCCGGTGTCTGATGGTGCTATGTGATGAGTGCCTTCAGTCAGTACTGTAATGCATTTTAAATGCAATTTATCCAAACATTTGCAAGCCAAGAAATAATGCGTCTGCTCCATCAAACATCTTGTCCATCAAAAAGCGGCACTCACACAGAGCAGACTGTGTGAGTGCCGCTAAAAGTTCAGGAAATTAATTAACCTATTGACACCTGAATTTCCCGTCTTTGGATCGATAACAGCTTATCTTATCCTAGTTATCATTCAGACCTGCATGCATCACCTGCCTGTCCGTTTCACACCACATCGATATAAAACTATTCCACCACTTCTAACGCACAATGAAGTTTACCGGACTTGGGGGAAATAGAAAAGAGCTTTCAAAATTGCTCATTTGCCAGGAGGAGTGTGGATCGCGAAGCTTCGTTGAACTGAAGACTTCACTGATGTCATATGAAGTTCAGTTTGATATAAAGGTTGAAGAAGCCAATCAGTAGTTCAGCCTACAGCGTAGCCTCCTGCTCGACAGGAGGAGCTTTTATCACACTCAATGCACGATGTGCGTCATGATCGCTGTCCAAGGTGCTGATCCTGTGACCCCTGTGATGCGTGAGATGTCTGACTACCTGTCGGTCATGCTGATCAGCAGGGTTCACGCTCTACTGGTATGGAGGACGGAACCTGCCAAAATCAAAAATAAATGAATGAATAAATAAATTAAATGATAAATAAATTATTAATTTACCTTTTATTTATTTATATATTTTTTTCTTATTTTCTTATTTATATATATATATATATATATATATATTTGTATATATATATATTTTTTTTATTCATTCATTAATTTTTTATTTATTCATTTGTTTTTCCTGATCAGCAGGGTTCCCGCTGTACTGGTAAGGAGGACGGAAGCTGGCAAAATAAAAAATAAATGACTCGATAAATAAATAAATATGTCATTAAATGTAGATTAATTGATTAATTGATTCAATCTGACATAAATTGATATTTCTGTTTTAATGCAAAAATAAATGAATAAATAAAATATAAATAAAAAATAAATAACAAAATAATAAAAAAATATATAAATAAATAAAAGGTAAATTAATTAATAAAAATATAAATAAATAAAAAAGCAAATTAAAACAGAAAAATAAATTAATTTATGTTGTATTTTATCAATTCATTAATTGCTATATTTATTTTAATATTTTTGCAACATTTAATGATATTTATTTATTTATCAAGTAATTTATTTATTTAATTTATTCATTTTTTATTTTAGCAGGTTCCTTTCCTCCATTACCAGTACAGCGGGCATCCTGCTGATCAGCATGACCGACGGGCAGTCAGACATCTTACGTATCACAGTGGTCACAGGATCAGCACCTTGGACATTGATCATGACGCACATTGTGCAGAGTGTGATAAAAGCTCCTCCTGTAGAGCAGCAGGCTGTTGGGCTACGCTGTAGGCTGAACGACTGACAGGCTTCTTCCACCTCCTTCCATTCATTGATTTATTTATTCTTTCATTTATTTTGGATTTTGGCAGGTTCTGTCCTCCATATACTGGGAGGGGATGCAGTCTTTTTTTTTTAACTTGTCATCTCTGTGCTGGTATGGGGCTGTGGGTCAGCTGTCTGCAGGAATACGGCATCATGCTATTCTTTAATTATGACAGACAGCTAGATGTCTCATCTCATACATATCAGGCTACAACGTCATCTGATCTAATTCACATTTATTTTTAGGCTGTTTGTTGTAATGTGGGGGAGGAGGGGGGTGGCAGCCACAGAGCCGGAGCCTGTAAAATAGTTGATTTAGCTGCTCTTTATTCTAATCAGAGAGTGGTTGTATTTGTTTTGTGATCTAAGGGGGAGGGTGTTACATTTTTTTCAAGTGAAGGCCACAATGAAAATATAAATAAGGCTCAGGAGGGTATTGATTTTTTTTATAAAATGATAATAATTTCTATACCGTACCTAACAGCCTTCAATCTGCTGATTTCAGGCTTTCCACCATATTGTTGTTGCTGCAGCGATTTGCTCACTTTTGGCTCACAGTCGGTGTTAAATTGTAGTGTATTTGGATTGTTGGTAAAGAAAAATAAAAAAAAAAAGACCCTTTGGTCTCTGAGAAGTTATACATTTTACCAGAGATCGCATGGCTAAATATAGGAGAAAAAAATAAATATGTATATTTTTAGGGCTGTCAAAGTTAACGTGATAATAATGCCTTCATGCAAATTTGCTTTAACGCCACTTATATCTTTAATGCATTAGCTAGCATCAGTTTTAAAGCTAGAGTGAAGATACTTGTATCATGTGAAACTATAAAACCTAAGAATCTATTGGTACCAACCATGTCATACTAGCTTATCATAAAGGAGGCTAAATAATGCTCCAATCTTGCACAAAATGTTGGGTCCCTTGACCTCTGACCTCAAGATATGTGAATGAAAATGGGTTCTATGGGTACCCACGAGTCTCCCCTTCACAGACATGCCCACTTTATGATAATCACATGCAGTTTGGGGCAAGTTATAGTCAAGTCAGCACACTGACCCACTGACAGCTGTTGTTGCCTGTTGGGCTGCAGTTTGCCATGTTATGATTTGAGCATATTTTTTAAGCTAAATGCAGTACCTGTGAGGGTTTCTGGACAATATTTATCATTGTTTTGTGTTTTAAACTGATTTCCAATAATAAATATATACACACATTTGCATAAAGCAGCATATCTGCCCACTCCCATGTTGATAAGAGTATTGAATACTTGACAAATCTCCCTTTAAGGTACATTTTGATCAGAAAAACAATGTGCGATTAATCACGATAAATATTTAATCGATCGACAGCCCTAAAATATTTACTATATAAGATTTTAAAAGTGAAAAATGATCATCAGGAGGTCCCCAGAGCCCAAGTTGGCATCATCACATCGTGTTTGATTAGTCTGAGACACACAGAAATATTTGACAAACACTCAAATTGATTCAATTTCCAGTCATGTCAAACAGAGAAAAGCTCCTATCCGTCAGATTGAAGACTCTGGAACCAGATAAAGTTTGACATTCTTACTTTAAAAATGACTTAAACCATCTATTATTCATCACAAATGGTTGACAATTATATTCTTTTAGTGATGAAATTAATCATTAATCATTACAGCAGCAATCCCCATTCTTTGATATGATGTTAGAAATAAACTCCGATCATAAAGTAGGTAACTGTATTGTAAATGCACATCTCAGTTTTAGTAGCGCTGACCTATAAATCAGTGCTGCCAGCAGCTAGTATACTGAGCTCTCTGAACTTCTTATCCAAAAGATTGGCACAAAAACACTAAAGATAAAGAAAAATCTCAGTCATTAGAAACAGCACCTCGGGGGGGGAAAGGAAAAGAAAAAAGAAGATGAAACAATAGGCCTAACCACCAACACCACCACAAACCTTGGAGATGTGCCTGGCTTCAGTGGCTTGTTTAAGGCAAAAATGTGGGGAGGGAGCGACATGAAAGGCTGTTAAACTCTTTCTTTCTCTCTCTCCTCTCTGCCCCTTCTCTTTGTACATCAAAGTGTTTGTCTCTGCACGCGTCCCACGGCAGCTGTAGTAGGAGGGGATGAGGAGAATCGGCCTGAGTGAGGAGTGTGAACGCTCCATTGTTTCCCATATGTACATTAATCCTGAGCCGGGGCTCCAACATGGACTGTAGCAGTTGCTGACATTTCAATCTACGCAGGGGGTGGACGAGAGTGATCGGGGCTTGTGTGTGTGTGTGTGTGTTGTGGGTGGGGTGCGTTTAATACCCTTTTACCATGGCATAGAAAAAAAACAACAGATTTCTTTTTTATTTAATCCATTGAGGAGGATTTTTTTTTAAGCTGCTTCCAAATATTCTTATGGACTAAGCTGTTGAGTTGTGCAGAAAAATGCCCGTCTTATTAATGAGTTTTTCTTTGGAAAATCTGTTTTTCCCATGAGGCTTGAGGAAATTGTTTTGCGGACACTTGTTTTGGGGAAGGTCAAGCACAAAATATTTCAAAATGCCGACTTTGTTTTCTCATTTCTGTCGCTAGACTGAAAAACTGACCTCTGAGAAACTGAACATCATCACAGGAAGCTGCAACACTGAAATGCTTACAAGAGAGTTTGTCTTGTAGTATGCTACTCTTTAGAATGTATACTATGAGATGATAGAAACTTACCAGCCGACAGAGATTGTTCTACTCAGTGTATACAAAGATAACCTATAATATCTCTGTTTGCAGTAGGTCATTGTTGGTTTATGTATTTTGTTATTATCTATCCAGCAATGTGAGCCATCAGTGCGCCTACGCAAGCCCCTGTAGTGTTAAACTACTTACGAGGCTTACATAGGAATTGATTACATGGGATATATCCAAATTACATTGCATTACTTTTCCTCAGTATAGCTACGAACAGTCTGTGAGATCAGCCTGCCTAACTATACTTCCTAGAGATTTCCTTATGATGACTCTGTCTGTAGGTGGTGCTCTTTTACACCACCCAACGCTCATCCCCAACAAATAAACTGCTGTCGATGCAGAGCAGGGAACGCATCACATTCTCCGGGCAGAAAGAAGCAGAAAAGACATTCACTACCACGCAGCCATGTTTGCTCGAGGATTGCATTACTGTTCTCCTGCGACTGAAAATCCTGCATTTAAATGTAGTGCATTGTTTGCTTTTAATTCATGTATAAGTGATGTTGAGTCGGAAACTTTGTCATCCAGGTCCCTGTCAGACGCTGGAAGAAGGAACATTAAGGAACACCAAACTCTCTCAGCGCTTAAGCAGTACATTATTCATGGCTTCTCCCGCACTACAACGTCTGATGACTGCATGCAAGTCTCTTTCTCTCACCTTCTCCTCATCCACCTCCTCTTCCGACTCTCCTCCACCTCCCGATGATGATTAGGAAAGACATTTATTGGCGAGAAATACAATGATTATAAGTTGCGGCATTGATCTGCCTATTGAGCTAAATCATCCAGTCATTGGCTCTGACAGCCAAACTCCCCCCTATTGATTTTTACTGTTGCCGTTGAAGGAGATTTAACCACCACCACCACCACCACCCATTCCCTCTCTCTCTCACACACACACACACACACACAACTTGCCTTAAGCCAAACAGGTTATGCTGCAGAAATGTACCAACTGTATACTTTCCTGACCCACTTTATCAGCATTCATGTGCTCAGTGCTTGCGCAAGCATTCAGTCAGTCCTCTTCGGTGCGGGAGAGAGATTCGATAGGAGGAGAAAGGGGTGGAAAGAGATGGAGGAGTACGGTCACATACACTTTATATTCATGCTGTTTTACATCATGCAGGCTGAGAATTTGCCAACCGTGTGAAGGAAAAGATTGAGTCAAACAGCACCTTGTCTCTCACATCAGTAAGATACTCGTGGAATACATATCGCAGCCAAACATCGGCCGTATTCCCTTCAGATCGAGTGGGTTGCTTCAAAGTGGAATGAAGTGGAACGGCCGGATGCGCTTATTAAAAAGGCTGCTGCATCAGTCCGACGGACTTTGCTTGAGAACATCTGGGAAGACGACGTAATGGCTTGGTTTAGACACGTCACCGCAGCCCCTCACGGGTGGAGTGAGCGTGTCATCGTGGTTACATATGTGAGGGAGGTGGAGAGGTGAGAAGAAGAGATCTCATACCCTCAGTGGTGTAATGTAGTGGACAGATGCCAACAGGAGGCAGTAAATAGAGGTACACAAAGAATAACGCCTCTCAAAGGCAACACAATAAAAAGTAGAAATGAAATTTAATCTATTTGATTTGTGTACATAGACACAAATTTCCTTTTTTTCGTGACGCTCGGCACGACTCAACAACCTATTTTTCGTACGTTTTCCTACGAATGTCCAGCAACACGTGACACACGTGTCAATTTCCGCTCCAGTCCTTTAACTACCTTGTTAGGTTTAGGAATAGATTGACTTGGTTTGGAATAAAATAACTCTGTTAGTGCTGTGACTTAAAGTAGCAGTAGGCAGTATATTTTTTACTTCATTGGGCAAAAAGTCCATAATAACCTTTCAGCATATTGTAATTCAAGTGTTCTGAGAGATAACTGGACTTCTGCACCTCCTCATGGCTCGGTTTTTAGCCCGTGACGGGAGACTTTGATCAATCACAGGTCATTTCAGAGAGAGAGTGTTCACAATGGCGGCCGTGTCACAAACTTTCTCATTTTACAGCTAAACAGTACACTACAAGATGATTCTGAAAACATTTGAGGAGAGAAATAGGCATTAACGTAACAATATTGATTCATATTTGATCAGCGCTGCCTAGTTTGACCGTTTGGTTGGAGTTCACGAGTGATTGACAGCCGGCTCTCATAGACAGCAGATGGACAAGAGACCTCAGATCAGCTCTTACTGCTTGTTTTCCTCCGGTCTGTGAAATCTTGCAGATGTCGTTAGGAGCACCGGAGGACACAGAGGCACGTGACTTTTTTCAGATTACCTGTTTCCTGTACTACTGTCACGATATAGCGACCGTTTTATAAAAATAACTTTGTAAAGATATTTGCTCCCATCTCGCCTACTTCAGCTTTAAGTACGGAAGTTATGTGACAAATAAATCAACTTTGACTTGTGGTGGGAATTGTACTCGGGCATGGTATGAATCAATTGTACATAATAGCAATTGACATTTTCCATTGTTTGAAAGTCCAAACATCTTTATGCACTAACAGCACTTCCTGATACAGCATTTTATTTTATTTTTTAATACTAGCTATATATTTACAATGCCATGTTTATGTATCCACAATGTTAGAGTATTCAATTGCTAAAAGCATCTGTTTGGCTTTATGTGAATCACAATGATTTAAAAAAAAAAATAAGAACAGCGAGGCCATTTAAGTGCCGGATGAGTGTTGTGCATAACACAGCAGAGTTTTTGTGTTCATTATAATCCCTGTTAAAAATGGAATATCAGCAGTAGTGTATCAGCCTCCCTTTTGTTGTTACAGTGATACTTAACTAACTGAGAGTCAAGTGAAAGAAAGGAAATAACTTCCAAATAAACCGTGCCTCTAATAATGCTAATTTATTCGTTGAACAGGCATTTTTTTCCTCGTTTTTACTGGCTCGGTTTCAGCAAAGTTAAAACTCCAAATTTGTCTGGCTCGGTTTGCATGCCTGATTACATATTTAATTCATGAGAAGACATTCAAAAATGCGGGCTAA
>CAKAOH010040880.1:72046-120041 GCA_916701665.1 Sebastiscus tertius
GACTAACCTAACACACGCCTTTGAACTTACTCATGCGTGCAGTTTTGGGAAAAGTGCTTGTGTGAATCTGACATCGCATTTGACCAAAGAACAACACATGGATTTTCATTCCGGGGGCATGAATATTGTGAAATTAAATACTTGGGAGATATGTGTGTGCGTGTGTGAATGAGTGTGCATGTACTATCTTTGCGAGAGTGAAATAAGTAAGAGTCTTTTGATCTCAATCAATATTTATGAATAATAAAGCAGTTCAGGGAAGAAATACAGGCTGATACTTGAGATGTGTGCAGTTGAGAAGCGGCTCGGAGCAGCTTCGGAACAAGAGAGCGAAGCGCGGCTAAAAGGCACGATGGGGAATGTTCAGGAAACATGTCTCAGGAAACATGTCTCTTATCTCAAGTGCAATGTACTATAATGTAGAAGACATGAGGCTGTCCTCAGCACTAAACATATACAGAGCAGAATGTGCTTTGACTGGTTTTACCCTGGGTATTTTCCTCTCAGGCTGCTTGTTGGGGCTGTATGTAGCCCTGCAGACGGCACTCAGGGCTGAAAACAGCTTGTAAAAAAGTTGTTTTTCCAGGCCATATGTTTATTTACAGTTAATATACTCCTAAAAGGATGGGGTATAATAAGTTTAAAGGCACATACACAAACCATCAACATAAGATTAATATAATATAACTGGATAATGAGAACGTACATTGCACCTATAATGTTAAACAATAAGTTATATTCATCAAAGTACTTTATATCATTGCCTGTGGGAATGTGAGGAGGTTCAACAAGTTTGGACAAACTGTTTTGTGGCAAAATTCAATTCAAAATACTGTCAAAAACAAAGTTTTTGAGATAAAATTCGGAAATGTACCGCTCTATATACATTTACCGTGACCTCAATTTTTGTCATCTATTTACATGAACATTTCAGTAGCTGTGTACAAGTCAAAAATCTGACTGTGTGGTTTGTGGAGGACGGTCTGATGGGCAGCAAGTCTGGTGTCAATTGAGTAAAAAATGTGGGAGGAGATAAGTTTTACAGATATTTGTTAGTGATGGACTTTATAATTCCTGCTATGTTGAAGCATCTGAACATTTCTGCTCACTTGGACCTACACTTTGGTGGAGCTTGCAAAGTTGTAGCATGCACGGCTGATATGTTATGAAGTTTTAAATTGTCTGCATTTGCTGTAGCACCACCATCAGGACTATTGGCCCACAAAGCCAGTTGAGGATGTTTAGCAAAGGACTAGACCTATGTGCAAAGAGGGACACAAAACAACTGTCTTGCATGCTGTAGCTCCACCACATATTAAGGAGAGATGAGGTGGTTTGGCACCAGAAAACGTTAAAAAGGGATGTTGAAGAACCAGGTTGATAGGCAGGAATAGTGAAAAAAAAAAGTGCCATTTATTAACAAAAGGTTTACTGAAGCAAAGAGCAAAAATGAAATCCCGGAATTTCAATAAAACTAAATTAAACTGAAGCAAAAGAACACCAAACAAAAGAAAACTGCAGCCTCACGGCACGCTGCCAGCGCTTCTCTCCTCCTAGTGCAATGAATGGCATTGTATCTTATAAACGAACAAGCATCCAAATCATACAAAAATAATTAAATTACCATTAATACAAGATCTCTAAGTTACTGCTGACATCTCAATCTATCTAGGGGCACTCATTGCATACCAATGAGCACACCGAATGCCATTTACTGCAGAACTATCTCACCTATCTTCCTACATCTTAACAGAGCCAAGCTCCTCCCTGCTAAGAGGACAGAATGAGGCAAACCTGTAAACACTTTCCTTGATTAAGCTCCTGAGCAGCTCATCCACCCCAACATCCCAGGCAGAACAACTACAAACAAACTCCTATGAGCCCATAAAACAAACAACCTGAAGAAGCTTCTGTCATTTATTCACCTTAATTGATAATGTATCAAATTAATTGAAAAAAGGAGGAAGGCAACTTTGTGGGACGAACTTCCCTCTCTCCAATGGAAACTGTCGTAAGGTTTCGTAACCGTGGTTTCGTATCAAACGGAGAAGATGTGCAAGGGTTCATAGTGTTGAGAATAAAACGAATATGCAATATACAGAGTGCAAACAGAGTGAAGGAAGTAGGGAGAGAGAGTTTAGGGCGTGGTTTGAGAAAGTCCCATGAGAACTACCTTCACAAGCCAATCCGAGCAGACTGGGCTTTTTCTAAAGAGACAGCCGCTAAAACGGAGCGTTTCAGACAGAGGGTGAATACAGGTATATTCAGACAGGCAGTATGAGAAAAATAATGTTTTGTTTGAACACTAAAGCATGTAAACATGTTCTAATAGAAACCCAAAATGCATGTATGAACCTGGAAGTGAGCACGATATGGCCCCTTTAATACGTAGCTGGTCAGACTGTCATTTTCTGACATTTCAAACTCTGGTTGGTCAAACGTCCTTGAAGTCCTAATATTTGTGTGTAAGAAAAATGTAAGTTGCTTTGGATAAAAGTGCGCTAATAATATAGAGTCAACAAAGTTCCTACATTTTTCAACATTTTAGGTTATATTGAGTTGATTGAATTAATTATAGAATAATTCTTGGACAAAAGCAGGTTACTCACATTATATTGTGTGTGCTTCTTCTGTATTTGAGACATCACGACGAACCCACTACACTAGGAAGTCTTTGTTCTGTACTTGCCTTCCTCCCGCTATCAGAAGTCGGTCCAAGTTTGAAGCGTCACTTTCAACTTGGCGTCTCCACTGATCCTGCAGTCAGCCGTGATGTGCCAACTCCACTGAATAGCTTTAACAGGATTGGACCCTCGCCTCGACGGTGACACACTAAGCCAGTCAAGGTCACTAACAGCATCACATAAAAGAAGACATCAGCTCTTAATGAAGTCATACATCACATTTAGCATATGGTTCAATTAGAGGCTTCATAGAGATTATTGAGATTATATTATCCTAGTGCATTCATTAGCTAAGCTCCGATAGTCGCCCATCTGATTAAAAGCTGTGAGGGGGATTTGCTGCTATTGACTGGGAGAGATCCAAGCAGACGCTGGTAATGTAGCTTACATGTTTGGGGTGTGTGTTTAATCGCCTAAATGCGTGAGTTGTTATGTAAATACACTTGAAAGTGTACATGTGTTTACATGTGGAAGCACCGGTGGCGGCAAATGTGTCTCATAAACGCTCGTGTGTGCACTCATCTGTGCCTAGTGGCAAAATAATAAACTTTAAAGTGTGTGTTTACATGCTGTGTGTGCTTGGTAAAGTCAGTGTGATGGATAGAGAGGTCATGGACCCGCTGTTAGATGAGGTGATGAGAGCAGAGAGGGTGCGTTGGAGTTGTCGTGACGGAGCTTGTGGCTCTATTTTCACACGGTGTGCTTTTCCATCAGAGTGTCTTCATAATGGAGGATATTTTTCACTGTTGTTCCAGTTAATGTGCTATGATTGACTTTCTCCACCTAAATGGTGTTGTTTTCATCCTGGGATACTAAGTTTTTCCTTTGGATGATATCAGTGATGTTGCTAGATATGGGTCATGCGTCTCTGACACGTTAAAATCTGAAAGGATGCAGTCAACTCGCTATCGACACACCTCTTTTTCCCTGATAATGCTACATTGTGAACAACAAATATGCTGTATTCAGGATGGATGGGTAAAAAAAAACAAGAATTTCACCCAGGAGACGTTCATATTTGTGTCCCATGTGAAACCAAGTCAACGTAGCAACACTATTTACCATAGTTTTACTATTTTTGGACTTCACTAAAGCCAGTTAGGTAACAAATGCAGTTATTTTACATAACAAACATTCATATTTTACCATAAACCATGATCTTTTCCAAACCTAATAACATACTTCTGTTGCCTAAACCTAACTATGTAGTTTTGTTGTGAAAGTAACCCTAAAGAATAAGTAAACCAACCAGCGTTGTAACTTTATTTTGAAAATACACTATGCATGTAACAAGCAGAAACTGACACGCCGTACCTGACACGTCCAACACTGATGCTAGAGGGGTACCTAGAGTGTCATAGTTGAAGCGTATGACCACTGACTAAATTCTGAAAAAAAAATTATATATATATAAATATATATATAATTTTAATATATTTTTTTCTTAGCCACTGTTTATATGTCAATCAATTGTCTAAATACGTATTGAGCCATTCTGCGTGAGTGGTGGAAATCTAATAAAACGTTGGCCACACAAAAGTATAAATGACATCTTAAAAAAAAAAATCAATATAATATAATCTTTCTTTCCAGAAATAACGTCCTGGCTACTCTGAAAAATCCACAATACACACTGTCAGATGTATTTATGGGGATTATTTCTTCAGGAGAAAGGATTTCCAATAACTCAAATCAATACTAAGTCATTCGTTGTGGCTCCTCTCAGATGAAGGTGAAGTGGTCGAGGCCTCTGGGAGGACAAGACAGGAACAGAGGGCTCTGCCTGGGCCAGCTGCTCCCTCTATTGGAACTAAGGACACTCTACTCTCCTGGATACTTACAATTGCATTGCTTGACATATTGGGGATGTAATCTAGAATTCCCTGAAAATGCTGTAAAATGACAACTAATCTCGTTGGCGCAGGTGTGGCTGGATGTCTTTTCCTGTGTGTGATTGCTCTGTCCTGTGGGTCTCTTCCTCTCTCACTCACACACACACACACACATATAATAAATCACGCCTGACTCTGCCCACCGAGCGGCCTATCCCGGGGTCATCTCAAAATCACCATTTAATGTTTAACGGCAAAAGCTGGCTTTGATATCAGCGGCAGATAGAGTGGGATTTCTTGATTGCCTCGGTCAAAGAGGCTCCGCTCGCTGAGAAAATGATTTATTGGACACGGGGAAGTCGGTGGAGATCAAAGGAGACGGACGAGCCTCCGACTCTCGACGCGGCCCGGGAGCAGGCTGGGGCTCGTCCAATCACTCGCGCCAGCGGGGGCCCCTGTCACTGCTGTCACTGCTTTTTAATTGGCCGCCGAGAGAGAGGAAGAGAGAGAGCGAGAGAGAGAGGTGTGAGGAGGCGGAGAGGAAAGGGAGGGTCGAGGGGCCCCTCAGGTCACCAGAGAGCTCAGGCTGGACCCCATTACTCAGGGAGGAGATAGGAAGGGTCAGCTTGGGTGGAGAGTCGCGGAACACTGATTACACTGCAGAGAGAGGGAGAGAGAGTTTCCATTGAAGTGCATGAGATCACTCCGCCGCCCTGTCTTCTGAATCGGAAAGAGGGCGACGGGACGGAGGAGAGGAGCAGCAGAGGTTGCGGCAGAGAAAAAGGAGAAGGCAAGAGAATTAAAAGCGTGGAGGAAAAAAAAGGCAAGGTATTGATTTTTTATGAGAGAGAAGATTTGCTCCCGAGATTGAGAGCAATATCATATTAAACCCTGTTGCTGGCCCAGAATGAGAAAATAAAGTCTGTGAATCAACTCCCCCCGCCCCCCACCATCGTGTTTTTTTTTAATAACTTCCAGCCCGAGCTGCAGCACCAGAGAATTACAGCTCGTAAGATAATTGGAAAAACATCAGCATCGCGAAGGCACGGTCGGCGGAGGAATACGCATTATTCACGACGAGATGTTGTCCTGGTATTGTTACGAAGAGGGATGAGGTTGTAAAAATGAAAGCTGACCTTTGAGTTAATAGTCATCATAATGCAAAAATACAAATTCCTTAAAAGTTTGATGCACATTTATCTGAGAGAACTTAAACAATTAAAGCTGGAGTAGGCAGGTTGGAGCAAATATGATTCAAAAAAAGTTATTTTTCTAGATTTTTTAAAGCTTGAAAACAGAGCCATTTTGAGGTGCAGAAGTCTAGTTATCTCTCAGAACACTTGAATACAATATGCTGAAAGATTATTAGGGAATTTTTGCCCAATGATGTCAAAAATAATCTACCTACTGCCACTTTAATATACCATGCAGCAGTTTGACAGCACTTAGTACGATGAATTTATGGCATATGTCAACGTCCTTCCATCCTTGGCTAATTACCGGGCAAGAGAGTTGGATTCTCGCAATATCATGAGATCGCATGAGAATTGCGGGATCACATATCACACAAAAATCCATCTTGTCAGGCTTCAAGTAATGCGTTTGTATCCGGCAAGCCAGAGCACGGGCCAATCAGCGTCCTGTGACGAGCTACTGGCAGCTACAGGCATGGTTTATTAGGTATGTGTGAGATGACACGGAAAGGCGACTGTTTGTTCTAAACAACAATGGCGGCTCCTGAAGAGGTTAGCGTAGCTGCTGCAATAGCATCATTTCTATCAGAACTGGAGAGTATTTCTTCATTGAAAGAAGAGCAAAGAACGGCACTGAAGGCTTTTCGCGATGGAAAAGATGTTTTCATTCTTCTCCTGACTGGCTACGGCAAGAGTTTGAATGACTGATGGTTCATCTTTTCAGTAGTGAAGATATGGGTGGGACTCCGGTCAGTATATATGGAAGACTAACATGGGGAGCTTGTGGAATAGGTTGCTGGATTTACCAACCAAGAGGGAAGTCAGTAGAGTAGAATCTTTTGGGAGTTTTGTACTTGGAGGCAAAAGGGCGTATGAAATATTTGATTTATTACAGATGCACGTTAAAAAGTGTTTTGTTCGGGTTTGCTAAAAGCCACTGAAGACAGACCGTTTCACTTTTGGCTCTATATAGTTAATCATTATTTTTTAGCAGATACATTTATCATGTCTAAATTATTGATTTAGTGTACGTTAATGCATCTGAATTATCCCTTGACCCATCCCACCTACATGGGTCATGTATCTGGCAGATGACCAGATATGCAAATAGAAGTATTTATAATTTATTCATTCACTCCTTAAGTAGTCAAGCTTTGCATCATTATTAATCTTAATCTAAGTCTTTTTTTTGTCTTATTACAAAGTGAAAAATAACAAAAGCTCCTGTTGTGCGGGCATTTGCAGCTCAGAATGGTGTAGGACATTTACTGCAGTGAAACCGCACCGCCACACAATATTAACACTACATCAGACGTGTGTTCTGAAACTAATGCACCGAAAGATTGTGTTTGCATATCCTCTGCATGCTGGTTGTTATGCAGCACACTGACTGAGCTCACAGAGTGTAAAGAGGGACAGCGGAGAAATGGGGAAAAATGGAGATTAATGGCTTATGCTTAATTAAAATCTCCGGAAACTAATGGTGGGAAAATTGAAATGTTCCTTATAGATTAAATTTCCCACCACTGGCCGGTTTCATAGTACAGTGAAGCAGAGTGTGACCATCTCGTGATCTCTTCTATGTATTATAGAGTTTCCTGCATGTAATTGGAAAGTGGGAGCTGTCGAAAAGTTGGCAGCTACGACTCGGAGAGACCCTGAATCATCCAGTTCTTATGCAGTGTTTCATATTTTACTCATAGGCCAAAGTGAGAACAATAGTCTGTTATATTACTTACCTGTTAAACACCAATATTTGATAATTGATTCAAGTTGGAAGCTGTGAATGATCAGGGGAGTCATTTTTATGGGTGATAAATGTTTAATTTTTATCTACATCGAAAGAAATAAACCGTTTGAAGCTAAAATATATTTTTTCTGACCATTGCGAATCCAATTACGACTGCCCGTATTAGAGGTCGAACACTGTCATAAATTGATCTGTGCAATTCATTGGAAAAGCAGGTCTACGCAGGTTGGCAGACTAACATGGATAATTGATGACTGCAGTTGATAGATCAAATGTCAATGTGAGAATAGTGGGTTTTGAGCCTTTTAACAGCAATTGATTCTTTCTTCATTAATTATGAGACATTATCGCTCAACCAAGTAAGGCTTTTGCAGAAGACTTATTGTTACTGTGAGGGATTTTATGTTGTTCGTCACTAAACTGGAAACAGGGCATCTGCTGGATTGATTAACATGTGTTAGTTTGGCAGATGCTTATGTCCAAATCATCGTTTTCTGCTAAATTGTGCAATTGTACTGCTGTATTGCTTTACAGCACAAAGTGGAAAGAGGGTCAGAAATGTTGGACCCAATCTGACTGTTTGTCAGTAAATTTTCTTTAGAGCACAAAGCAGGAAGACGGTCTTAATTGTTGGACAAGATCTGATGTGAATTTGGATAACAGTGAACCTGTTGCACTACTTTACAGCACAAAAAAGCAAGAGGTTCCAAAATGTTGGATCCGTTCTTAGTGTTTGCTGCTAAATGGTCAAAAACAAGAAATCTGCCAAATTGCTTTACATCACAAAACAGGTAGAGGCAATACAATTGCAAACCTGATTCCATTGTTACCACTAAATCAAGAAGAGTAAATCTGGTAGATTGCTTAACAACACTAAAAAGTAAGGCCGCAAAATTTTGGACCTTATCTGACTGTTTGCAACATCCTGATGTTGGAAAACGGGACTGCTGGATGTTTTTTGGCACAAAACAGGAAGAGGGCCCAAACCATTTTTTCACTAAATCATAAAATTGGAAAATAAGGAAATGTACTGTATTGCTTTACAGCACAAAAAATAGAAGGGACATTTTGGACTCAATCTAATTGTTTTTTCACTAAATTGTGAAAATGGACAACAGCAAATCAGCTGGATAGCTTTACAGCACAATGCATGAAGGGAATCTACATTTTCAGACCAGATTGAAACTGCTGGATTAATTGCACCTAAACCAACCCATGGAAAACCTACACTAAACCAATGTGCATGGAGTCATTTTCTAACAAAAGACTCAAGGACAATCAAATCTGATACAAACACTTTTGAGGATAATTCCAAAGAATCAAACAGACCCGAGTAGAGAGATAACACCAACACTGGCAGCATGACAATGGGCCATCGACAAGAAGCCATGGTCAGATATAGCTGCCATTATGACTGCACTTCACAGTGCCTCAACAAACACATTTATCTCCTGCGATGATTATGGCATTACCTGTAATGGAGCCCACTTAGATTCAATATTAGACATATTGGCACCACCAGACCAAATTAGACTTAATGTTATTTGGACCCTGTCTGACTTGGGTCCAGGCGTAGACTGTACATAAGAAGTGGACGTAGTCCCCGTGATGTCACCCATTGGTTTTTGGGCTGCCGTCTTGAAGCCTTGAGTTTGGCATGTTGGTATTTGGCCAACGCCACGTTGTATTTTTGCAACCAGAGGTAAAATGAGAGGATGGAGCTAAGTATATCCGAATGCTGAATAAGATATTTACAGGCGACCAGAAAAGTTATTAACTTTCATAAGGTGAAAACACACTGCGAAAGGGTTCTAAGACAAAAGCACGAATCGGACAACGCCGTGGTAACGACCTGTCAATCACAAGGTAGCCGCGCCCTAAAGCATCTCCTGCTTTATGGTCTATTTGACTCTAAATGGGACCATCATTTACTAAATGAACATCATGCTGTATTGAAGAAGACTTGAAACTAGAGATTGAGACCATAAACTCATGTTTACAATGTTTACTGAGGTAATAAATCAAGCGAGGAGTAGGCTCATTTTCTCATAGACTTCTATGCTAATAGACTTCTTTTTGCAACCAGAGGAGTCGCCCCCTGCTGGCTGTTAGAAAGAATGTAGGTTTAAGGCACTTCAGCATTGGCTTCTCTTCTCAGACCTAGATGTAGCCCACTGGTCCCAGGTTGGGCCATGGTTAGGAGGTGCAATGGCAGATGGTGGAAGCAGGCGCGAGAGGTAAAGCAAAGGGTTTACAAAATACGTGTTTTTAATTTTTTGAAATGCAGTTTCTGTAAAAATATCGCCAATGTGAGATGAAACTTCCAGTCAACTCAACTACGGTTCACTCATTTATCATTTATCTTTTATTGGTAATGACACCAAAGTACTATTACAATCCATCTGACGATAATGTAAAGGTCCATTAAAACACAATACATGACAACGTTACACTTGCAATCCTACGCTGAGAAACACTGTGAACAAAAAGAAAATACTCTGAGCACCGCTGGACCGTTTGAGGAGGTAATAAGGATTGGAACAGCAGCTTATAACACACCCCACATCACAACATATCATCGACCCCCGGCAGTTTGGTGCCCCCTCATTTGCCCCCTGCACTTCAAGATGGATGTTTATCATTATCTACCATCCCCCTGGCGTCTGGCTGGGGTCCAGTGACCTTTTTTTGGGGGCCATCGCCATAAGGGATTACCTATCGATCAAGCGCTCCAACACGGGGAGCTTGATGAGAATGCGTAGATGTGTGAATAGTAAGCGTGCGTCCTCTAAAGAGTATTACCAACAAAGTGAGGGTGTGCAAGTGATCAGGTGAGAATTGTGCATGCATGAGGTGAAGGTACGCGTGCGTCTCCTTGACCGAAGTAACGAGCATATCAAATGCGTGTGTGTTCGTCTCCTTGACCGGGGTAGATGGGTGTATCAACTCACGGAAGGTATTAAAGTTGATGAGGTGATTTAAAGTGAGCAATGTGACCAATGGACTGAACAATGGGACTCGGAGGACACAAATGCACACACCCACACACACACAAACAGGTCGTTTTTTTAATGAGGACACCTATCTTCGATTGATAGGTCCCTCCTCTGATTCATGTACTGCGTCAGGCCGTTACTTTCCTTTATATTGAGCTGTAATTTTATCTCTCCGGGGTCAATCATAGGTTGCTCTCCAGCAGGATCGTTCGGAGGACTCAATATGGCGAATGATGAATGATGAGCTCAGCACGCTGTTTGTCAAAGAGTTAAGCAGCAGGGCTGAAAGTGCAGAGGAGACGGGGCCTCTACAATGGCCCCCATCGACACACAAATCTTCCCTACGCAACCTCCTGATGAAATATGGACTTATGTATTTGTCGGAACAATTCACAATACGGTGTCATCAGTGTCACGCAGAGATCTTGTTTGGCCCGGCGTGTGCTAAGCAGTCGAGGCTGCCCTTCACGGGCACTTTCCCGTCTGCCTGAGTGTCTCTCTATTGCTTATTGATAAAACACAATAGTGATTCAACCTCCAGCTCATGAAAGATTTTAAACACTCTGTTAACACTCTGCTGCACAGGAGGTGATGCATTCAATATTTGAGGCAGCAGCCACAGCAGAGTGTGGAATAAATGGATTGGTTGCACACGAAAAAAAAGAAAAAGAAAAAGAGAGAGAGAGACGCTCAACTTTTAGCAACAGAAAATCCTAAAAGGAAGGAATCACTTTAATTTATTTAAATTAAATTTTTTAAAGATTTGATTGACAAGGGATCTATGGGAAGTGGAGTCCACAAGCATGTGTAAATATGTATTTAAAATAGGGTTGTCAATCAATTAAAATATTTATTTGCGATTAATCGCATGATTGTCCGTAGTTAATCACGAAAAATCACAAATTAATCCTTTTAACTGTTTAAAATGTACCTTAAAGGGAGATTTGTCAAGTATTTAATACTCTTATCAACATGGGAGTGGGTAAATATGCTTGAATTTATGCAAATATATGGATGTATTCATTATTGGAAATCAATTAACAACACAAAACAATGACAAAATTGTCCAGAAACCCTCACAGGTACTGCATTTAGCATAAAACAATATGCTCAAATCATAACATGGCAAACTGCAGGCCAACAGGCAACAACAGCTGTCAGTGTGTCAGTGTGCTGACTTGACTATGACTTGCCCCAAACTGCATGTGATTATAATAATATTATATATTATATATATTATATCATAAAGTGAGCATGTCTGTAAAGGGGTATTAAATTCAGCGTATATTTGGAGCGTTATTCAGTCTCCTTCGTGACAAGCTAGTATGACATTGGTTGGTACCAATGGATTCCTTAGGTTTTCTAATTCCATATGATGTGGCGTTAAAACAAATTTGCGTTAATGCGTTATATTTGACAGCCCTAGTTTATAATTTTACTACTATATGAGCTCACTTGAAGCAACCGGTTAGCGTCACTCTTGTGGTGGATACCTTCAATGTAGGCTTTGATTTATAGCAACAGTAGAAAGTATATATAGTATATATATATTATATGTGATCAGGCTGCATTGTGTTTTAATTATATTACCTATTACTTCATCTACCTTGTGACATACGGTAGGTGTGCTATGTATGCACTTATATAATTAGAGTTATTTCCTGGTGAATTATATTTCGGATTGTCGCATTATAAAAATTACAGTGTGCAGTCGGCGTGTTTCTTTTCTTCCATTATAGAAGGCGGTGATCACAGTAAGGAGAAGATTTGCAGTGTAATTGGCTCTGTTAGATGTGTGTGACTGAAATGGAGAAGATAGTGGAGCCTTTCTCCACCAGAATTGAGAACACAAAGCAGCCCAGGCTCACCAATCACAGTTCTAGCAGTAGTCATGAAGTCTCTGCATCCAAATACAAAATATTCCTGAAAGTTCGGTCTGCTACACTGGGTAACTTTTTGACAAATCTCTAAGATGGATGGATACTTCTCAAATATGCTGTAGTTTGGTTGCAGTTCACTTCTAGTTGCCCACGCACCCACGTAGTTAGGTTTGTGGTGCCACTGGCATATTTCATTATACCACTGCAGGTTTTGCAGGCAGCAAATGTTTTCCATCTGTTATTGTGTATTTCTGACTCCTGCATTAGTTTTCCAATATGCATCAGTTCATATTTACACCCCTAACCCATAAATAAATGCCATATATATAAATACACACAGTATGTACATAAAAACAAAGGGTCCCCTGACTGTTTGCATCATTATAGTTTCATATATAAATTGAATGAACTGTATATACGAACCCATTTAAAAATTGTTTTTTTAAAGCAATTCATGCATGCTTAAATTGTACTATACAGTTCATTGGAGAAAATGCTCCTTTATTGCACAATAAATGCTTTTATTTACTTTTTTTCTTAAGATTATTAAGAGACAGTGAAGCCAACGTGGTTAGGGTTGGTGCTTTAAACCTGCATTCTTCAACAACCAGCAGGGGGCGACTCCTCTGGTTGCTAAAAGAAGTCTGATTGTATAGAAGTCTATGAGAAAATGAGCCTACTTCTCACTTGATTTATTACCTCAGTAAACATTGTAAGCATGAGCTTATGGTCTCAATTCGCTAGTTTCAAGCCTTCGTCAATACAGCATGATGTTCATTTAGTAAATTATGGTCCCATTTAGAGATAGCGACGGCCAAAATTCCAAACTCGAGGCTTCAAAACAACAGTCCACAAACCAATGGGTGAAGTCATGGTGACCACATTCACTTCTTATATACAGTCTATGTATAGTGTTTTTACTAAAATTGTAAGGTTATCCAGTCATATGCAAGTATAAAACCTAAAGGCAGAATAGGACTTCTGGGAATAGGAATCTTTTGTAAGTCACTAATAATGTAATAGTGGAGCTCCTCAGATTGCTGGTTTCTGTGTCTCTCTTCATCCATGTGGTCACGCTCTAATTGATTTTTAGCATTGCTTGAATCTGGCAGCATATGAGCCCAATTTCATACATCCCACTGTTGTTCCTGCTGAAGGCTCGCCGAGCTAGACTGACTTCAAATGCTGTCAACTTAAGAAGCCCGTTTACTTGAAAAAAACACGTTATATTTGAAAGCAGCTGAGGGGATTATCTTATCCAACTTCCTGAAAATGTACATCAGGAGTAGCTGTTCCTCACTTTGCGTCAGTATGGCCTGTATCTATCTAATGTGCCCTTCACAGCTCTCATCTCTCTTCCTTTGTATGGCTTTTTTTTCTTTCTTTAGCGAGAACAAAAATTTGCCCATTGAAACATTTAATCATTAATACTTTTTGACAACTTACATATCTTTGTCAGGTTTGGTAGGATCGGCCCATGTATTTGTTACCACTGACCTGAATTCCATCATTTTTCTTCTCTTTTGCTTGTCAGTACCGTGTTGCCATTACCCGCGGAAGATTAATGAACAACAATGGGCTATTTGCTGGAAATGCCAGCTTCAAACAGCGGCACGACAACGTGTCTTTATCCAGCTTTTTCCCTTTCTGAGAGCTTTGATCTGGTGAATGAGAAACAGACAATAACTTGACTGACTCCTGCAAACCTTGCAGCTTAAATGTGGAAAAATTGGACTGATTCATTGTCCGGTGAATTGTGAGAGATGCATTACAGGTTTGTTCAAGAATTCAATGTGAAAAGACATAAAAATCACCCTGTGAAAGGGTGTTACAGGATTAAATGAAGTCATTTTGATGAAAGCAAAGGCTACAAACCACCTTGATTCAAGTTACAAACATACAAAGGGGCCTTTTTATATATTTTTAATGTCAAACAGGTGAATTGAATTGTTTAGATTTCCAGTAAAGTTCTAAAATGTGCCCACAATTTCATATTCTAAAAAAAACGAGGAAAGGAAAAAAGAAAAATCTGGTTTTTAAAAGCTGGATTGCACCATGCCTCTGTATGCTTATTCCCTGAGGCAGCGTAGCAGGCTGCAGAATGAAACACCTGCTGCATGATGGAAACGTTACATTACGATCCTTGCAACGGCAACGTTCAGGAGAGAAATGACATGATGTAGCTATGTGGCAACATCAACACGCATTTCAGAATAGACATCGCAGCGTGTACCAAAACAAATATTCCACTGCACAAGTCTGTCGGGCGTAAGATATGGCCGATGTTGTCATTGAGAGAAAACACTGTGTATGTTTTATTGGGCAAATGTGTCATCGCTCTCATGCTTGTTAGGGAGATTGTATACATTACAGGTTCCACAGCATGATGTCTGTAATGATGAACAGCCCGCTGAGTGCATCCTCCGGTGTAAAGGCCTTGGCTCGTGGATGAGATTTATGTTGGCGCTGTGACTGCTAAATATTCATCTTCCATCTACATCATCTAAATAAGCCACACATGTGACTTTGGTGAACAGAATGGGTGTGTAATCATCCCTAGTCTGTGTGCCAGGTTTTAAACTGTTGTAAAAATGTATATAGTACAAAATATACATTAGGGCTGTCAATCACGATTAATCACAAATTAATCACACATTTTTTTATCCGTTCACAATGTACCTAAAAGGAAGATTTGTCAAGTATGTAATACTTTTATCAACATGGGAGTGGGCGAATATGCTGCTTTATGCAAATGTATGTATATATTTATTGTTGGAAATCAATTAACAACACAAAACAATGACAAATATTGTTATTGTTAAATAGGTACTGCATTTAGCATAACAAATATGCTCAAATCATAACATGGCAAACTGCAGCCCAACAGGCAACAACAGCTGTCAGTGTGTCAGTGTGCTGACTTAACTATGACTTGCCCCAAACTGCATGTGATTATCATAAAGTGGGCATGTCTGTAAAGGGGAGACTCGTGGGTACCTGTAGAACCCATTTACATTCACATATCTGGAGGTCAGAGGTCAAGGGACCCCTTTGAAAATGGCCATGCCAGTTTTTCCTCTCCAAAAGGTTGGTACCAATGGATTCTTAGATTTTTCTAGTTTCATATGATGTGAGTATCTTTACTCAAGCCTTAAAACTGAGCCCGCTACAACCTAAAAATTGCAAGTTGTGTGAATGCATTAAAGAAATTTGTTAGCGTGTTATTATTGCATTAACTTTGACAGCTCTAATATACATATGAATAATAGTTAAATGTTACAATGTGCTCATTTAAATTTTAAATCCTGTTCATTATGTTTGGTTAGGAGTTCATGTGGCTGCAGAATGAAATGTATTTGAAGGACTTTCTCGCCCAATATTGAGTTTCTTAGACAGCACTTACAGTGCTTGCAGGCTTTGAGCTTTGACACCAGAGCAATATAAAATCCCTGTACAGGGTTCTCTCTATCAGAGACAAGCACTACAAACCTGCCCAACAATGCCACAGCAAGGAGATTGATAAGAAAACTTCCAACACAGATCAAAGAAAAAATGAAATATGCAACGTTTCGTACTGACAAATTCAAATGTCAGTACAACAGCCCAAGCTTATCACTTGACAGCCAAACATGCCAGTAAGTACTAGTCCCCAGATAAATGTAGGTTACACACTTTGATGCACTGAATATTTGTATAGTAGTAAGGCATGCACTGTCACTGTCATTTTACTGCAATGAAGTTGAATGAGTGAACTTATCAATTATAAAATGCAGGAAATGATTGTTGAATCGATCGGTTTTGAGCTAGTTTAGTCTTCATTTTGGAAATATTAAACTTAATTCTTGTAACAAATGAGTCATTTGACAACCCTCGTTTTATTATAACAGATTCAGAGAACTGCTATCATTTATATCATGATAAACTCCTACTACATGCCATTTTGTGATTGGTCCTTGGCCCTGCATCAATTAAAATCTTTTTCTCCCTAAAGGCAAAAATGTTCAGGCAGCACATCTTCATCCTCCGTCACCTCACCTTCGCACTCCTCACCACTCTTTCTTAGTGCTCTCACCTTTCTCCCTCCACCTCTCCCCGTCTCTCCTCATGGGATGTGTCTCACAGATGTGGGTCTGGTTTGACGGCTTTGCATTTCGCCAGCGGGACGTCAACTTCAACTTTCCCCCCCGTCCATCACCGCCAGCCTCCGCACATATGCATTAAATATCAAGCCTCATGGAGGGGCAGAGTCGCGGGGAATGCGATGCCGGGGTTCGAGTTGGCAGTTCTGAAGGGAATCCCCCCCCCCCGCCTGATGATTAGACCCAGTTCTCAGTCTATGTAAGCCGGAACAGTTGGTGAAGCAGCGAGCAGCGGTTGTGGAGGAGCTTTTAATATTTCCCTCATGTAAAAGCACCACGGGAGCGTCTGAATATCGTATTAAAGCGCACTGACTTTGGCACAAACACAGCAGGCATCTTTTTGTACTTGTATGCACACACACACGCACAAACAAATTCTCTCTTGCGTAGAAACATGCAAAAAAAACAACACATTTTCACATACACACCCACGAGGTAATGAGATTAGCATTCTGATGTTCTTGGAAAATTGCAGGGTTGAGAGAGTAGAGGGAAAATAATAAAAAACACAGGGACTCCCATTGGAATTGAGCTGATGCAGCAGAGATGACACACTTTTTTCCGGCAGAAAGGGAGCGCCGAACATCTTCATGCTCAAACTTCTTTTAATTACCTGCTGTTTTTTTCCACAGTGAACACAATAGGTGAAAAAGGTGGGGTAAAAAATTACCCTTTTTTTCCTTGTGCATTTCCACGCTTGGACGGTGCTGACGAAGAGGCGGCTGGAAATGAGCGTAGCTCGATAATCGAGCTATCAACCTGTGCTTTGATGTGTGTACATACAGGCTTATGCAACAGGCAGCTTAGCTGTTGACACCTTTGTAAATCTCTCCCTCTATTGTGCTTTCACCCATAAATATTACATGAATACCCCGCCGATTCGTTGTATCTCCAAAAGAAGCCAGCTTTTCAACCATTCACAAAAGGACTCGGTGGCATTTTTGACAGGTTTCTAATACATATTCAGCAGCTCGGTTTGGTCCCAGGGTCATGACGTGATATCCGGGCGACGATGTCAACTGTCAAGTAGAGTGAGGGTGGAAAAAAATGGGATTGTACGAGGCGTGCTCATGGCAGTGGTGGACAAATTGCGTGTTCGCATAATGTGAACAGATGTCCTCCTTATTCTAACAGATGTAGCAACGGCATCAGCCCCTGTTTTACTATTTTTTTCCTATCACATATCTTTATTGATTTTGAACATAATACATCACTTTTACAAAATGGGTTGGTTACATCTTTCAAATCTGCTTCGAGACATCTTCCCCCCCATACCCATGTGAACTCTGAGCCAGAAATGTATAGAAAAACAGGGGTCCCGTCTTATTGGTACATGTCAAATAAAGTCAAGAAGTTATACCCCTGTGACAACGTAGTCGGGGGTATATAGCGCTATAGCGTGTGTCTGTCCTTCCGTCCGTGACACTATCATTTCCGGAGAAGAACTCGGAAACTATTTAACTTAGGAACTCGAAATTTGGTATGATGATTGACAGTGTGGTCTAGTTGTGCCTTTTTGGGGGTTAGAAGTCCAGGGTGCCCAACATTTTTGAAATTTTGGCCAAGAAATTGTATTTTTTTCGACTTCAATTTCCTTTCTGGAGTAGAACTCGAAAAACGATTTGACTTAGGACCTTCAAATTTGGTATGATGGTTGACAGCGGGGTCTAGTTGTGCCTTTTGAGGGTCAGAAGTCCAGGGTGCCCAACATTTTTGAAATTTTGGCCAAGAAATTGTATTTTTTTCGACTTCAATTTCCTTTCTGGAGTAGAACTCGAAAAACGATTTGACTTAGGACCTTCAAATTTGGTATGATGGTTGACAGCGGGGTCTAGTTGTGCCTTTTGAGGGTCAGAAGTCCAGGGTGCCCAACATTTTTGAAATTTTGGCCAAGAAATTGTATTTTTTTCGACTTCAATTTCCTTTCTGGAGTAGAACTCGAAAAACGATTTGACTTAGGACCTTCAAATTTGGTATGATGGTTGACAGCGGGGTCTAGTTGTGCCTTTTGAGGGTCAGAAGTCCAGGGTGCCCAACATTTTTGAAATTTTGGCCAAGAAATTGTATTTTTTTCGACTTCAATTTCCTTTCTGGAGTAGAACTCGAAAAACGATTTGACTTAGGACCTTCAAATTTGGTATGATGGTTGACAGCGGGGTCTAGTTGTGCCTTTTGAGGGTCAGAAGTCCAGGGTGCCCAACATTTTTGAAATTTTGGCCAAGAAATTGTATTTTTTTCGACTTCAATTTCCTTTCTGGAGTAGAACTCGAAAAACGATTTGACTTAGGACCTTCAAATTTGGTATGATGGTTGACAGCGGGGTCTAGTTGTGCCTTTTGAGGGTCAGAAGTCCAGGGTGCCCAACATTTTTGAAATTTTGGCCAAGAAATTGTATTTTTTTCGACTTCAATTTCCTTTCTGGAGTAGAACTCGAAAAACGATTTGACTTAGGACCTTCAAATTTGGTATGATGGTTGACAGCGGGGTCTAGTTGTGCCTTTTGAGGGTCAGAAGTCCAGGGTGCCCAACATTTTTGAAATTTTGGCCAAGAAATTGTATTTTTTTCGACTTCAATTTCCTTTCTGGAGTAGAACTCGAAAAACGATTTGACTTAGGACCTTCAAATTTGGTATGATGGTTGACAGCGGGGTCTAGTTGTGCCTTTTGAGGGTCAGAAGTCCAGGGTGCCCAACATTTTTGAAATTTTGGCCAAGAAATTGTATTTTTTTCGACTTCAATTTCCTTTCTGGAGTAGAACTCGAAAAACGATTTGACTTAGGACCTTCAAATTTGGTATGATGGTTGACAGCGGGGTCTAGTTGTGCCTTTTGAGGGTCAGAAGTCCAGGGTGCCCAACATTTTTGAAATTTTGGCCAAGAAATTGTATTTTTTTCGACTTCAATTTCCTTTCTGGAGTAGAACTCGAAAAACGATTTGACTTAGGACCTTCAAATTTGGTATGATGGTTGACAGCGGGGTCTAGTTGTGCCTTTTGAGGGTCAGAAGTCCAGGGTGCCCAACATTTTTGAAATTTTGGCCAAGAAATTGTATTTTTTTCGACTTCAATTTCCTTTCTGGAGTAGAACTCGAAAAACGATTTGACTTAGGACCTTCAAATTTGGTATGATGGTTGACAGCGGGGTCTAGTTGTGCCTTTTGAGGGTCAGAAGTCCAGGGTGCCCAACATTTTTGAAATTTTGGCCAAGAAATTGTATTTTTTTCGACTTCAATTTCCTTTCTGGAGTAGAACTCGAAAAACGATTTGACTTAGGACCTTCAAATTTGGTATGATGGTTGACAGCGGGGTCTAGTTGTGCCTTTTGAGGGTCAGAAGTCCAGGGTGCCCAACATTTTTGAAATTTTGGCCAAGAAATTGTATTTTTTTCGACTTCAATTTCCTTTCTGGAGTAGAACTCGAAAAACGATTTGACTTAGGACCTTCAAATTTGGTATGATGGTTGACAGCGGGGTCTAGTTGTGCCTTTTGAGGGTCAGAAGTCCAGGGTGCCCAACATTTTTGAAATTTTGGCCAAGAAATTGTATTTTTTTCGACTTCAATTTCCTTTCTGGAGTAGAACTCGAAAAACGATTTGACTTAGGACCTTCAAATTTGGTATGATGGTTGACAGCGGGGTCTAGTTGTGCCTTTTGGGGGTCAGAAGTCCAGGGTGCCCATTAGGTAATTAGTTAATGCCCATTAATTCCATTAGTTCCAAGAGGGCAAAACCTTTGGCCCTACTATAGTAGGGGTCAAGCGGTGAGCGGGGCTATGTGAGCAATGCTCACTTTTGCCTTGTGTTATCAGGTCTTGATTCCAAAAATGTTGAAAGATGTAACTTTTTTGTTTGATTGTGTATGTACGTTTTTCAATCGCTATGCAAGAGGAAAGCTCTTTATTCCAAATGTTCAAAGATGGACAACAAACACTTTTCCAATGTCTAGCAATAAGTTAATCAACTCGTTCATGAGTTCTCAGGGCCAATGCTTCTGAGATAAGACCAAGGATACAAATCTCTGGGCTTACATGGATTTTTTTGTGGATGATGTTTGAAATTGTGTTGATTATTCCTTTCCAAAAGTCTTGTATGCATTTACACTTCCAGATGCGTTGAAATAGGGTTCCTTCCTCTGTTGTCTGGGATATTAAGATTGGATTTATTGAGTATTTCAGGAGTTGCATATGTTCTCATAAGCCAATTATATTGGATCAATTTAAATCTTAATTAATAGATAATGTTTGTGCTTGATAACAGGCCTTTTCTCAAAGTGTTACTATTTTAATTGCTGCCATGTATCTCAATAGCTTAAAAAAACTCATTGTTCCTCAATTTGATCATGATGTGCCTGCGAGTTGATAGAGAGAGACGAGGCTGCTGTGACAGCTTCACTTCTTTCCTTCCTGAGTGTGAGGAAGCATAGAGCTGCTGCGGCACTGATGGGAGGATGGATGCTGAATTGATGCCTGATGTGGGGACGGCTCTACCGCCACACATTAATATTCCCATCCCGAGCCTCTTCTTCGTCATTGTGACATAAGCCATTCAGTCCTAATTAAAAAAATGAGCTGTGATGCATGTGGTTACCCGATATTGTTAAAGGCATCATAAATAACTGATGGAGGTTGATGGATTCATCATATTAGCAATGCCGTAAGTGTAGAGACACTTTCTCAGTGAAGGACATGTTGGCCAAAATGTGCAAGTAATGATTATTTTCACAGTTAGTCTGCAATTTGTTGTCTTTAGTAATTGGTTAATCAGTGTATTGATTGCATAAGACATCACAATAACACAAACTACTTCTATTGTCTGGTCAACAACCCCAAACCCAAATACATTGGGCTTCATTCACAAACAGTGCATACGCACAAATCTATGCTTAAACCGTCCGTACCAACATTTTACACACAAGTCTGGGATCCATCAACAAATTCCAAGAAATGATGAAGGCCCAGCTGTCTTAGAAAATGTAAACACATCCATTTTAACTAAATGCATAGTATATTACAGAGAGACTTCTCTCTCCTAGCAGCAGATGTGGAGATGAATGCAGGTGTTTCGTGTAAAACAACAACAACACCAGCAGTCTCGGTCGATCCTTGTGCGTTCAGATACCCGATTGAGAGTGTTGATTTCTCTCACTAGGAGTTGATTCAACTTGGTGTCACAATCAGTCCACCTACCTAAGATGGAAATATTGTAAACCACCAATTAGTGATGTCAAGATACCAGAAATTTAGTAGTTGATACCAGTGCCGGGGAAATTCCATGATTCTCAATACCAATTTGATACCACGGTAAAGAAACGTCGACATACACTCCTTTGTTAACGTTGTTTTTGTGAATGTATTATTAATCCCTGATGATCCGCCTCATGTTTCTTGCCAAAACCTACATTTTTAGGGCTGTCAAAGTTAATGCGATAATAACGCATTAACACAAATTTGTTTTAACGCCACTAATTTCTTTAACACATTAACACAACTTGCGATTTTTAGTATTGTAGCGTAGATTGTAGTTTTAAAGCTGAAGTGAATATTCTGATACCATATGAAACTAAAATAGAAAACCTAATCCATTGGTACCAACCATGTCATACTAGCTTGTCGTGAAGGAGGCTCCAAACTTACGCTAAATTTAATATAATGATAAATAATTTACCTTCGCCCAATACTAATTTTTACTGAATAGAGCTTGAACGCATCATAAATGTAATGCAACCATTAGCTGTTTGCTTCGTTATTTAGCCAAGCAGGACTGTGCTGCCCTCCAGCTGCTAACAGCTAACGTTAACTAGCTCTCCTCCTGTCTATTCGATCAAACACAGATATGTTGTTCACAATAAAGCATTATCAGGGAAATTTTCTATCGTCCCCTGGACAACGGGACGCCTTTTGTCTCAAACCCTGATCCCCGGTACATTAGAAAGACAAGCCATCACTTTTTCCGTCTTGTGTTTTTGTAACATTTTATTATATTTAAGATAATTTGTGTGAGAGAACCCCAGCAGGTAAAATGTGTTTGCCTGCTCTGTAACTCAATGAATTCATAGCTGCTTTCCAGCTCACACAAAGATAGATGGTAAAAGAAGAAAAACCCCTTCAGAAATTGATTCCTATTATCTTTCTACCAGGGTGTCGTGTTCACTTTTGAGACTGTCTGGTGACACAGATCAAGAGCACGTCAGGCGGTTCAAGGAGTTCAAATATTTGACACTTTAGTCAAACATTTTATTCAGGTCTGTCAGAGAGATGTCGCTCTAGAGAGATGTGTCATTCCTTGTCCTTGTCATCACAGCCAGACTGCTGCGACTGGGGCTGCACTCACAATATGGTGGGAGCAGAAGCAGTAGGAGCACTATTGCTTTAATATAGGCAACCACTGAATTGTGTTTTCTATATCATTAAGCAACCCCCTTCGGAAAACAATCTCATTATAATTCCTGCTTATCTACGATGTTCTTGTAATTGGAAACTAAAATGTTCTCACCTACTATGAAATTGTATTACGGCATAAGTGGATTTTATTATCATGACATGCTTGGCAGGGATATTAAAATGTAATAGAAAAATCAGCTCACTGCTATGGATGTTCTTAAAGCAATTAATGTGGGCATTGTTTTCTTTGTTGTTACTCCCCGTTCTCATGGAAGTTATCTCATGCATAGTGTAAATCTTATTGCGTTGGTTGGTTATCTTCACTGCGTTAGGTATAGCAGCTGATGGAAAACAACAAACGATAACATAAAATAATATTAAAAGTGTCATTTATATAGTGCTGCATATCCCTGTAGGGAGGTGGAGGTAAGGGTGGGTGGTTGGGTCAACAAAATGTCTGACTTTGACATTGCCGGTGTTTTGTTTTGTAAGTTACCTTAATTCTGTTTTTTATTGACGTTAGTGACGTGTTATCCGGAGTTGTTTTCGTACGTGTTTTACTTACGTATTTTAAGCACAACCATGACGTTTTCCCTTACCCAAACTAAGCCTTTTTCTTGCCTGAACAAAAGTCTTTTTTTTTTTCTTGCCTGGACCTAACTGTGGATGTTTGCGTGGCGTACAAATGACACACGAAAACGCTGAAATGCATACTCTATGACATGGAGAATGTCTGTGTAGTGTTGTGGTATTTATATGCCTTGCTGTGAGACCGGGTTGTAAGTTCAGAAAATTACATCACTTCACTGTAATGCAGCCTTTAAAACCAGGAAAAGGCAGCTGTGGCTCAGAGGGTAGAGCAGGTCTTCCACCAAAGAGAAGGTCGGTGGTTCAATCCCCGGCTGCTCTGGGTCACATATCGATGTGTCCTTGAGCAAGACACTTAACCCCAAATTGCTGCCAAAGGCATAGCCATCGGTGTGTGAATGAGTATTTAGATGAGATCCTGATGGGCAAAGTTGGCACCTTAGCAGCCTCTGCCATCAGTGTATGAATACACTGTGTGTGAATGGGTGAATGCTGACATATAGTGTAAAGCGCTTTGAGTGGTCGGAAGACTAGAAAAGTGCTATATAAATGCAAGTCCATTTACAACTCTTATGCGATATTATCAGAAAAATGTCAGAAGTGTATTTTTAAAGGCAAACTACTACTTTGATGTTTAGTTTGGAGGACGTGTTGCAGTATCTGTATTACATCAGCAAGTAGTCATAAAGAGACTGAGAGAAAGTTAAGGATGCCCGTGGTGTGCAGTCTTATGGCAGTAAGGTATATTATATGGCTGTAATAATGCCGGACACACCCCTCCAGTGGACATGTCTACAGTCTCACACATCTCTTCAACACTTTCATTATCTCCTCTTGTCTTTTTCCTCCCTTTCTCCTTCTCTACCTTTTTCACCCATTGCTTCCTCGCCAGTCATCTCTCTGCTTTTATCTCCCTCGCTGTACCCTTTTCTCCACTCCCCCTCTCCCTCTATTCCAGTACTTTGCTGTGGCCCCCGGGCCCTTCATTACTTTGTGGTTGTGCAGTGGCCACTCCTTTTGACTCGGCGCCACTCTGGGATTAGTGTTATCTCCATCTCTGTCACTCACTTATCTATTTTCTAGACTCTTGAAATAAAGCTCAGCACAGATGTGCGATGTACTTCAGATTACCGGAGGCGGGAGGAAGGTATGGAAATCCTCCAGCGATTAGATGCCCTTCCTTCCTCAGTCTGAGGAAGATGTGCACAGACTGCTGGCAAGAACCTCAGAGATACACTGATGTACTCTAAATCCAGAGTCCTGGGAAGGTGAGGGGAAATTTGTCTTTTTTGTTTTTCTTTTTACTTTTTTGCTGGTTGGCCTAAAAAAGTAAACATTATTTTCGTGATTATAATGTTTTTGGTTTCATAGTGACTTCTGTTGTATCCAACACAAATAAATAAACCACAATCTGAATCCTTTTAATCATGATGACACAAACGAGACACAAACTACAATTACTAATGCTATTGTATCATCTAACAAAGAAATGATAGTGAGGAAAAGTCGTGTCTTACTTTTAGCAGGTCACACAGTTCCTTACATTATGAATTCATTACATTGTTACATAAATGCTCCAAACTGTTGCTTCGGAGCAGAGTCTGTTCTCCATGGAAATGTCCCGAATGACTTTCCCTGGGAAGAATTCAGAATTTAAGTCAATCATTTGAATGTTTTTAGACCCCTGAGGATAATGTTTGACTACTACTAGTACTGTACTTTTAAATGCAGAGGTCTTGCTTGCTGAGCTCCGTCCATATATTTGTGAACGATATAAACATATTATATTCTCAGATAGCCTAATCTTAAAGTCACATAAGTCAGTTGTTGTTGTTGTTTTTGGCCTCTTGGGATCACATCTCCACAAGCTGAACATCCCACACAACTTTGACATAAAAATGTTGATATGTCTTTTGCGCCTACAGTTGCCTATTTACACATTCAGCAGACCTGGAGCAAAGTTAAACATTTGTTTGACGTTGTGCTTCTGGCCACCTGCCAAATATAAGTCTCTCTCTGCTTTTATTTCTGGGTTGGTTTCCACCAACGCTTTGGAAAAATATCTGGTTCTTCAGCTGCTATAGAAGCTTTACTATGTTCACCAGCTGGTCGCTAACTTTGTTTGTGTGCTGTCTGGTGCTGAGCAGTTGGCGACAATGGATTTATCAGAGCTTTACGATGAAAAGAGCTGCCTGCTGCTGGAAGCAAAATGAATGAGACTGAACCTAAACAGTAAAGTTGCAAGGCATAAAACCAAAACAATGAGCTACAAAGCTCCTTAGAGCTGCAAAACTGGAAAGTCAGATGCTAATTAGGGATGCCACGATACCAGCAATTTAGTAGTGAATACCAATACCGGTGAAATTCCACGATTCTTCATACAACATTTGATACCACGGTCAAAAACAAAACAATAAATTCCACGTACTTAGATCCCTTGTGTATTTTTGTATACTGCTTTTTGCAAGTTTATTATCAAACCATGATGAAGTTAAAGTTTGAATCCAAAATTTTACAAGATTACATTTGAACTTATCATGACATTATTATGACAAATCTTTTTTTTTTTTTACTGAATAGAGCTTGAACGCATCATAATGTAACTCCTGTTTTCAGAATTTTAGCATTGACTTGGTACCGAAGTATCGGTTCTTGTGACATCCCAAGATAGCCATTATCTCTGGGTTTATCACGACAAATGACACCTCTCACATTACACAGTCATTTGATCCATTGTTCATGGAAATTATGAATAAGTGCAGCTTTGAGCAATTGTTTCAGCCGTGTTATCTTATTTAAATGTTTATTTTGACTCATAATAGCTATATAGGCTGATTATATGTGTTAGCTCATATGTTAATGACTGAGTCAGTTGATAATTCTCTGTGGGCTTGTCAATACATGCAACGCTTTTCACAAGTCACAGTCATTTGACCTGTTGTTCATATGATATACTGGTTTGTGCAGCAAGTTTTGTCATATCATTCACCTGAAATGCAGAAGAAGTAATATCATATCATTCACCTGTAATGCAGAAGAAGTAATATGTGACAAAAGAAGGAAATGTCATGAAAGCAAATGTGATTACGTTGCTGCTTTTCTTCAAAATGCTGAGTCAGCATTTTGTAGAAAAGCACTAAATGTTAGAACGTTAGCACTGAATGAGTATTATTGTGTTTATTGTTGAGAGCCAAACCTATGGAAGGTGGAAAATGGACTGCATTTATATCGCGCTTCTCTAGTCTTAGCGACCACTCAAAGCGCTTTACAACACAAGTTAGCATTCACACGCACATTCATACACTGGTGGCGTAGGCTGCCATACAAGGTACCATCTGTTCCTCAGGAGCACTAAACATTCACACGCACACTCGCGGCCATTTGTGGTTCAGTATCTTGCCCAAGGACATTTCGAAATGTAGACTGCATATGGTAAATGGTAAATGGACTTGCATTTATATAGCTCCTTTCTAGTCTTTCGACCACTCAAAGCGCTTTACACTAAATATCAGCATTCACACACATTCATACACTGATGGCTAAGGCTGCCATGCATGGTGTCAAGCCACCAATCAGGATTCAGTCTAAATACTCATTCACACACCAATGGTGTACCATATAGTGACCAATAGTCAGCTATTTCCTACATTTCCCAGAATGACTTTCGCTAACCTCCTGGCCTAATAATGCAGAAAAAAAAGAAAAAAGCAGGGATAAAAGAATTACCCCAGCTAATAACAAATGGAAGGATCAAAGATGAAAGACACATCACCAGTCACTGGTTTAATATAGTTTTTATTATGCAGATCTGTACTGTTTAACCCACCCACACACATGCTCACTTATTCATAAAGCAGACGGCTGGTTATTACGTATTAATAACGAGAGCTTATTGACAGTGACAGTGACACACCCACGCTGTTCTGTCTGTTCCACAGTATTTAACAGTAGACTGGCTGAGCACGACTGAGCCGTAGTTACAGCGATCACTTTTAGTCCACACTCAGTGAGCCTGTTTACTGCGGTCGGATGTCAGGAATTATCACGTTAAAGAAAGAAAGGACACAGCGTGTAGCCTATTTATATAGAGCAGAACTGTCACTTTTTTTCCTTTACTGTTGTTTTGATAATTATTATTTGCTACCTTGGGGCTGTGTTTCTGGTATTTTCCTGACCTTGAGATATCCTGCACTCTGTCCACACCAGGCTGCTGGCTATATATTCATATATATGGTGTCGGTGTGGTTTGTTTATGGATATTATCCGATCTTAGGACCTGAGGACTAAAACATCATTAATAATAAAGTGTGTACAAGTGAACGACGGTGTGCTGGGTTATGTAGTTTCTTCACCGTCGAGAGGTTTTGATCCTACCTGCAAATAAAAGTATGCAATAACTTTGTCTTTTTATACTTTTGTGCCTAGCACAGCATGCGCAGCACAACACTGGAGAGCAAATAGGGCAGAACCATGTCTGTTTCTGGTTCAAAATCACTGGTAATTGTATTTTTCTATTGACAAACTAAAAACTACATGAAGGAGATGTGCAGTAATTCTGGCTCATACAGCGTAAGTAGCCCCGAATGTGAGATTCCAGCATTACAACATTAAAACTGCTTTAGCCCAGAGCTGGCAAAAATCCAGAAACTCATCTGTAAACTCTGTTCTTCGTCGTTTGCTCCTGGTGTTGTTCTTCACTGTTTTGGAAGAAGGAAATAACAATAATAGGCAAACCGGCTTTTAAAGTGGAATATGTTCTTTTTCTGTTTTGTTGCTTTGTTTTTTCTTTTGTCTCCCTACCTCCATGTAACGTGTCCTTGGGGTTATTGAAAGGTGCTATACAAATGCAAGTTATTATTATTATGATAAGTGCTGTGCAGTGGATCTAATTTACGCCGATTAGTGATTCAAGCGGATTTCGAAAAGTAGCTGATACATATTTAGAGAAACTTTAAAGTGTTAAATAAAGTGTTAAATTTGATAATGGAATTTGGTGTGGTGGTAGAATGAGTGTTTAATTGGGTAATTAAAAAATGTCAAAAAAGTCTTTGAAAATATCTCCCCAGAAAGAAAGAAAGAAAGCATCAATATCAAATTTACACAGTATCTTATTTCATTTTTTATGGATTGACTCACTTTTAAATGCTCTTTTTAAACTTACTTAAACTTCAGACTTTTTAAAAACTGGAAATACAATTTAACAATCAAGCAATGTCCAACCACTATATGTATTTAAATCAGCATCAAAAATTAAAGTTTAATGCGATTACACGTATTAACATCAGTAAAGCAGTCTGAACAGAGTGTATCTGTTATCCACGCGTGAAAGCCTTCAGTTAATTAAATCCTGCACCCATGTGAAGGCGACGGGATACATGTGTGATAAATCCAGTAAGTAGTTCCTGGGTCAGAATCAATATGGACAACATAGCACAAAGCAGTCATAAAAAAACAGCTGTTTTTTTGCATTTGCACTTCATCAAAATGTTAAAACGCATATCACGGGTCTCCACAGATGTCCGGCCTGTCTTGCTCCTACTTCCTCCCTTGTCCATCATGCAAATTTATGGTTACATGTCTCTCTTAAAAGTCCGCGGCACGATTTATGCGCCCCGTTTTATGTTGCCGATGATAGCAAGTGAAGGCAGAGAAGACGGATAAGCCGGTGAAAAAAAAAGACACAGAGACAGTGATAAAGAGAGAGTGTGAGCGAGAGAGGTGACAGAAGGGTTCAGCGTCTAAATTTAGGGCCTATCCAACACCCACTAGCGTGACCTTTGTACCTGCGCACATATTTCACACGACAACCTGCAAAAAGAGCGTTTCACGTGGAAACTGACTCATTGTCTTGTCACCTGATTTATAGTTTTTCATCTGCAAGGACAATATTTGGCTGTTTTTTATTTTTTTGTTTTCCCCATTTCTGGCTGGCAACATGACTCATCGTCTCGCTGTCCTGCTTCACCTACAGGCACACATCTGGAGGGCTAGGATTAAGCAGAACGGAAGTGCGATTAAATGGCTTTGGCAACTGTCTTCTCATACATCTTAATAGAATTCACAAGTCTCTTCCCCACTCTCTCTCTCTCTCTCTGTTTAGGGCGAAATCCGGCTCCAGTCTTTGGATGTTTTATTTTTTTTTTCTTTCATTTATCTGAAGTGAGGGGCCTCTTTGAGTCGACAACTGGCTTACTGCGCTCATGGGCAGGGCAGAGCAGATTAGTCAATTAAATGAAGCCATGGAGGAAAAGGGGCTCAGTTTATGCTCATCCTTAAGCCTCCATTCTGTCGCTCTAAAGAAGCCGCTGAGGGAAATCAAATGACCAGATTGTCGGGAAAAGTGAAGAAGACAAATGTAGCGTGCAGACATGCTTGGACAAACTCTCTCTAATGCCCCAAATTGAAAGGAAAGAACTTTTAACAGACAACAGTTCACAAACACATCCTATACAAAAGAAAGAAGAACAACAGTGGTAGAACATCGGCTCTGCTACATTTCAGACAGGAATGTTCTACTTTTGACTCTGCTGTATTTATCTGACGGACACTTATTAAGATACAGATTAGGATTTACCATTAAAACATATGATAAACATATACAATACAATGCATTGCTGCAGTTTAAACCAATGGCAACCCCTTACAAAAAAGCCACAATAATGCGCAGCGTGCAGTAAGTATGCCTTTCTTCATTTCCACGTTTCATTTGTACGCCATGTATCATGATACTCTGATATCTGTACTGTAAATATAAAGCTACAGACATGGAGCCGGTTAGCCTAGCTTAGCATAAAAACTGCAACTACGTGACTTTAACACTCATAGTTTTTGTACGGATTAAACAAACGGGAAATAACGTGTCAATTTGTAATTTTTTTTTCAACCACTGAAGAACAAACATTAAATTGTTTATAGGGCTGTCAATAAATTAAAATATTTAATCACGATTAATATATATATATATATATAAAAAATCAATTAACAACACAAAACAATGAAATATTGTCCAGGAACCCTCACGGGTACTGCATTTAGCATAAAAAATATGCTGAAATCATGACATGGCAAACTCAATAGCTGTCAGTGTGCTGACTTGACTATGACTAAAGTGGGCATGTCTGTAAAGGAGAGACTTGTGGGTACCCATAGAACCCATTTTCATTCACATATCTTGAGGTCAGAGGTCAGGGAACCCTTTTGAAAATGGCCATGCCAGTTTTTTGTTCGCCAAAACTTTGCATAAGTTTATGTAGCCTCCTTCGTGACAAGCTAGTATGACACCAGTGGATTCCTCAGATTTTTCTAGTTTCACATCTTTACTCTAGCTTTAACAACTGAGCCCGCTACAACCTAAAAATTGCAAGTTGCGTTAATGCATTAAAGAAATTAGTGGCGTTAAAACTAATTTGCGTTAATGCGCTATTATCACGTTAACTTTGACCGCCCTAACTGTTTCATTATTGAAGGGGAAACTCTCCACAACCCCTTGCCCTTTGAGCATAATCCTTTAATGCTGATCCAAAAACGCAACGCCACAATGCGACCAAAATTGAATTTGAAGCATGATTATTCATCAGCAAAGAGCTGAATATAGACTATTTACAAAACGGGCATGAATTTTGAATCACAATAACGTGAAAATGAATCATTTTATTATCAACTTTCCACCAGCAGTGAATAAGAAGAAGAAGAAGAAGCAGAAGAAGAAGAAGAAGAGGCTCGGTAATAATAGAGGAGATAATTACAGCCGTCTTTGTTGTCGGCGGGGCAGGATAAAGCGCCATTGTTGCGGTAAAGATCCTTAACTAGCCGCATGTCTGCGACAGACTTGCTTAAAGGTCAGGCCATTGTGTGAAATTAGCGAAGACAGAAAGGTCATTGAGATTGTTCTCGGCTAATAGATAAGCCCTGAGGCCTTAATGGGTTCATGTTATGCTGGCCTTTTTCTTTCCTATGGACTTCCATACACACACATGCACTAAGAAAGAAAAACACAGCCCCACATAAAGCATGTAAAACCGAGGCGGTGAGGTTTTAAGTCTGAGGTTGAGTAAGTTAATGAATAAGAGATGAAATATAAATTATTGTACAATGGTTTGCACCTCAGCTTTTACCACTGTGGGTGTGTCTGTGTCTGTGTCTCTCTGATTGCAATTTCAGGGCTTTAAGCCGGGAAAGATAAAGGAGGTGTGTTCAGGAAGCTGTGCTGAGTCCTGGAGCAAACCCGGGTGCATGTCAGACTGATAAATCATGTCTTTTGTAACATCACAAAGAAACACAAAGCAAACGCAGATTCATTTTGAAATCAAGACTAAAAATGAAAGGGGGACTGGCTGATTCTATCAGAATTGCAGGGCTTTTCATCGACCTGCAAGAGAAAACACTCCCAGATTAGGCAAGATGGTTTTGTCGACTTGTCTCGTCTCCTTTAGATACTTTGCAACGGCTGCTTTTAAAAAAAAAAAGTACGAAACTTGTATTGTATTCTGTTTCTTTGGCACATTCAGTTCTCTTGCCTGTGGTTATTTTATCTATTGAATAAAAGCTCTTTTCATCATTGATTGAAAAAAGCAGAAGAAACGGAAAAATAATTATTATTTTTGTTACAGGATTTCTCTCTGGTTGCTGCCCAGCAGTTGCAAAAAGTCTTCTAAGATGGAGTTAATAATCAGTGACATTACTGAGCCAGAAATACTGTGTGAGAAGAAATTAAATATATCCAAAACAGAATAGTATGTGGAAATAACTTGTACGCTTTAACAAAAGCAATCAAATTCTATTTGTGCTCTATATATTTCATACAAAAATGGACTTTATTTGAAGTAGGAACTACAGAAATTCTCGTCTCAAGAAGGCGTCATCAGACGCTATAAGGCCCATAGATGTGGGTCAATAGGGGCCTACTACACCCACTAGTAGGTTTTATCATCTGTTCACCTGGTAGATCACCGAAAGAAGGTATAAAAAAAATGACAGTGACCTCTAGTGACCGTAGTAATGATGACAGGAGCAGAAGTGGAAGTCAGGTTATGTTGTAAAGACAGCGTAAAACTCCATAAAGGGTGGAGGTCACGGACGATGGATGGGACACAAAACACAGGGCTTTCACCCAGGAGACCGGCCATGTGAAACCAACAATGTGTAGTTGTCTTTGTGTTCGTAGTTATTTTAACCCAAAACACGATTTGACAACACGAGTGTTGTTGTTTTGTTGTCTAAACATAAAGAAGTTGTATTTTTTCTGTCTAAACCTAAATAAGTTGTAGTTTTTTTGTCTAAACCTGACGAAGTTGTAGTTTTTTTTGTGTAAACCTAAAGAAGTTGCAGTTTTATTGCAAACACTGGGTTTTCAACCTGGTGCTTCATGCTCCTTTATGGAAGGACAGGAGTTAATTTCATCCCACACTTCCTTGCGACAGCACCACAGCACACCCGCATCAATAGCATTGCCTATAGTGAGTAGAGTCAGATTTTCTTAGCACAGTGGTTGTCTTTTTTTTAAGTCCTTATGAATTCTCCTTCACATCTTTGACTATTTGACTGCAGCCTGTGTAGGATTTGAAATGTAAACAGTAGAGCAGTAAAAGCTTTTGTGTGTTTACCAAAAAACTCCACGGGGCACCTTTAACATTAAAAGTGAACACAACTTCCTCGTACTGAGCAGCTGGATTCCAGGGAAGTTGTCATTTATCATGACATACAGTAATCTCTCCTCAGTGTAGAGCCTAGACAATATAGCTTTTGTCTACCTTTGTGTTATGCCTAGGGCCATGAAGGAAATGATGTTCTATAATAAACTCTCTCCAAGCAAACATCACAGTAAAAGTCTCACAGATCTTTTGAGTAATATTCTTAAGCGTGGTATAGAGAGAAGCGAGAGCTGATGTTTTAAGAGGGCAAGGGGGCCCACTGAAGCTGCATATGCACAGGGCTCCCGCTATAGGATCCCACTATATCACCTCCTCTGCAGTATCATCCGGCTTTTCTACGCCTGTAATGGTGATGCTGTTTGGAAAACGGACCCATGGCAGTTGTTACGGCAGTATCCTGATCAGACTCTGGCTTTCAAAAGTGTGGCCTCTTCACTATGGTGCAGCAAAATAAGTAACTTGTCGCGCTATTTGCAGTAGAAAGTAGCTGCAAGTTCACTTAGTGCTTGATATAAAGTATGTACGTTAGCTGTGAATGGAAAGGATTTGAAACGGCTTCTTTTTAATGTTCTCAGCAGAGAGACAGCCTGTAGTGATGACGTCAGCCAGACACAAATCCCGGGGCGACTCCACAGACAATGAATAATGCTATAACTCCTGTGAGACAATGACAACAACCGTGGTGATATCACTGCAATATGGGAGCTGGAAGCTCTACATTCAAATACAACTCATTTGCATATGTCATACAAAAAGTAATTTGTTGGACTGACTCAAAAGTGCTATTTTTTCATAATGTGAAGAGGAATCAGAGAAGTTGAATTGTGACCAGAGGTAATAAAGGTAATTTGATAGTTTATATAAAGGAAAAATGTGAGCCAATATGTTACAGATATCATTAATAATATTGAACGCTACATCACATAGGCTCGATATACTGTAATAAGCCCTAGTTCACTATGCCACCAGTGTCTTTAATAGGCAATAGTGAGCAGCTGAGCAGCTCCTCAGGGTGCCTTTGCCCTCTGCTTTTCACAGAAGACTCACAGCAGGAAGGACTCCAGAAACTTCTTGGAAAATAAAAGCAAAATAGTGTGTCTGTAGGGAATTATATAATGCCTGCGTTAAAATGGAGACACACATGCACACACAGGGAGGAGACGCAGATCAACTCTGATTTAAGTGCAGTTCAGGAAGTAATGACAACAAAAGTCCTAAACTTGTAGAGAGAATAAAGATGAGAGTAGTAACTGTAATAGGGACTTTACACACGGGGCATTTTATTCATGAGATTAATTTGCACGTCAATATATATTTACAAACTGTCATTTTTGTCAAGACTACTTCCACATAGAACGTGAATATCATGTGGCAAAAAAGTGACGTACTTGTCAATTTTCTGATCTTTTGCAACACGAATAAAGGCATCAACCAATCAAGGTGTATGGAACCAACACGTTTCCATCCCAACTCGTCATATACCGCCCCTTGGCGTCACTTCATTTTCGGCATCAAATCCACTATGGTTAGTTGCCTTTGTCAAAGAGTTGATGCGCTAAATGGATTAGGAAAGGTCTTCGTCTCCAGACAGCATGAAACATGACCAATACTAGCTGACATGAGAGAACAATTAAAACTTGCCCAATTTAACTAAATTCCTGAAGACCTCTTTCCATTTTTCTCTGGTAGATGGTTATATGCCTCTACTTATTCTACTCTGTTTACTGGCGGATTACAGCCATATAAGCCTATAGCGCCAACTTTTGACCAAACTACGCCATAGCCGAGTTTATTCGCTCCAAACCAGTTGAGGGAAACACACCTAATTCACTTTTTTTTTTTTACAACATTTCAAAAGTTTGCTTAAAATTTGCTTGACAGTTGAATGGAAACACAACTACAGATAGCTGGGGAATGTAGTGGAGCATTAAGCATCTAAAGATCCCGATATGTTCCTCAGGAGTTGGTGGAGACCAAAAACAGAGCTAAAAGAGAGTGAATATTGGACTTACACATGTTCACGACTTGTTTCTACTGCCCCCAAGTGGCTAAGGAAATCAGATCTCAGTAGATACACTTTGTACGTACAAAATCATTCCTTGGAAGAATGATGGCCAAAACTGTGTAAATAACACTCATAGTTTGCAGTTTGAAAATTGCCTTAATGCCAAAATTTCTCTAGCAGAAGCTCAGTAGAAAACGGTGTTGTCCTGGCAGCTCCCATGTGGGGAATTGTGACGTGAGGCATGGAGAAAGGTGCTCAGTACAGGCTCCTTGAATAAATAATGGTAAACACATGTAAACACACACCTAGCTACCCTTCATCAGTCACCCCGGCCCTGCTCTGTCTGCATGCACACATCAGTGCTCTGGAAGCCGCTCTTCAGCTCTTTTAGCTTCCTTAATTAAACCGACCATCGCTCCTCCAATTTCGCCCCATTAAGGAGCTGTAAATCTGGCAAGCGGCTCAGACAAACAGCAATTTACCCACACAATGATGCAACCGTCTTACGTTGGCCTTGCAGCCTAATCGGCCCCCATGAATAAATCAGATGGTAGGGGAAGCAGGAGGGTGGAAGAGACGCGCAAGCACATATGTGGTTGTGCGTGTCGGAATGTGCGTGACATTTACTTTTACGGTTTGTTTTTCGAGGCTGCTTATTGGTTGAGGGTGTGCCGTGCATCCGAGGTAACGTAGAGTCAGCTCAGGCCGAACAGATGGAGGGAGAAGGAGTGCGAACAGAAAGTGTCAAACATGGCAGATCTTATTTGTTTTGCTCATTGTTTCCCTGCAATGTTTTGTTTGGAATCTGTCAGTTTTGGCCCGGAGCAAACTCCCGCCATGTGTATTGCGCAAGATGGCCTGTTTATCGAAGGCTGGCCAGAATGGATGAGAATCTGTTTCTGGAGGGGAGACAAGCAGCCATGAGTAAACTCGCTGTGCTCAAGAAGCACTACGCTGTTTGGCTGTGCACAAACCTCATATGTTCCATGCTGTTTTTGATGTCATGTTCTGTTGACATTTTCTCCATTTTCTTGTGAATAATTTGTATCATTTGTATAACAATAACAGAATAACTCAGATTATCAACAATAAATTAACAATAGAATATATACAAATAGAAAAGTATTAAAAAATGACATATATGCAATCATCTTCATAGATAGCTGTGTTTTAACAGCACATGTGAAACAAATATACTACATCCTTGTGCATAACCCCCTTACCACAAACATTATAAGCATACATACACTTCCATATGTGCTATAAATAGTGTATACATATATTGTAGCCTACGTCAAGTAGTAAGAAATGCATTACATTATTACATTCATTTAACACTTTTGTTGAAAGCGACTCATACACTCAAACCACGAAGGAGCAATGGTGCCTTAATGTACGAGCTGGAGTCCCGGGCCCTGAGTACCTTGGAGCCTCACGAGATGCAAGCTTAAACAATTGCGGCTGGATGAGCGATGCACGGCCGGGGAGGAGGGGAGGGAACGAGGGCGCTGTAATGTATCGATACAAATGTTCACATCCTGCAATATCAGTAACATTACATAATACTGGTAGGGTGTTTGGAGGTCTGGAGCTGGGAACCCAGGGTCCAGGCTATAGGCTAGAATTCATTAGTGAAACAGTATCTAAATGCTTTCTGTATCTGCTCTATTGATTAACAGAATAGGATTTTACATGGCAAACGTTGCCAGAAGAAATTAAATGTTCAGACGAAGGCTGTGATATGTGTAAATATAAAATAATTATTATAGCAAGTTTTGTGTTTTTCTATCTAAAGTAATAATAATGGTCCAAAATGATGTAAACATGCATATTTTAGTTCAAAAACCTTCAGATTTCCTTGGGGGAGGACCCCCAAATCCATAACATCCATAACATCCATAGCCCCGTGGCCTCAAGCATTACAAGACGCCCCTACATAGGAGTATGAGCTCGATATCACCCACAATTGGGAGTGTATCCTTTTTAAACAAATAACTAAATGCCTGTTAATTGCTACAGTACAAGTGCAAAGAGAGGGTTTTAATGAGACATAAGTAAGAGCTGACAAGGGTTGTGGAGTCTGAAAAGGTGTGTTTTTAGCCTGTGGCGGAAGATGGGCAGTGACTCTAAAGTATGTCCTGTGAGCATTTTTATAGTGAATTAATTGGGGCTACACTTGAGCTACAAAAAGGAAATGTCAGCCCAAATTTGACGACTCTTCCAGTCAAAACCAAAACCCTGTAATTCCTACTCCCAGACCAGCATGACAGGAAGCTTGTTAGATGCGGTAGAGTCCCTGACAGGACATCGCAAACTGTGATAAATATAGGGAGTTCTTGAAAAGTCGTCTTTTTGCAAGAACAGAAAATACCTACTACTACTACTACTACTATTACTACTAATAATAATGATAAAGCTGTAGAACATTTTCTTTCCTGTCAGCAGATGCTGTGTAATACCATAAAATAACTGTGATCCATGTTTTCCCCGTGTAACGTTTTTTGGCGGTAGGGCCCCATCAACTTTCATAAAGTAAAACCATTCATCACCGCGCTTTTTTGCGCCGTTCTCGGGCAAAACCCAAAAAGGCGTGGCCGGTGTCATTGCACTCATCTATCACGTTTCCCCGTCATGCATTGTGGCTGCTGCCATCTATCATATTTCCCATGGTGCACTCTGAGCGTCCAGATATTCAGAAATGTCACGGTTTACGTACGCCCTTCCTGTCAGATATAAGATGTGCATATGTGCCGTGTTTTAACTTGAGATGTGTGTGTGTGTGTGTGAGAGTACATCTGTGTGTACATCTGCCTTTAAGATGAGACAGAGAGATGTAAGATAAGACCCGGAGGCTAAATGTAAAAAGCACCTTTCTGAAGTGCATTTAAGATAAGGAAAGGGATGAGACAGCTTTATAATGCACCTACACACACACCCACACGTTCTTGAGATGCAGCTGTGTGTATTCTGCATATCACTGCATTATTTGCGACAAAGAAATACTGCCTGGAACCTTGTGAGCCGAGATGAGAGAAGAGATAGTTTGATATCTTCCCCAACACATTCCTAGTGGTACCGTGAGGCTCAAACGCTCTTCTAGGATTATCTTTTATTAAAGCAATACTGAGCCCGGCTATGTTTAAGCCAATTTATTGTTCTTGGCAAAAGACGGAGCAGAAAAATATATTGCACAATACAAGAAATATGTGGATACTGGACTGCTCCGATTTATTGTGGCCCCACTGGTCACCTCGCACGATATATAATGAGAGGACTGGTAATAAACTTTCCTCTCAATAAGCCGGCTAACATTACTCAGCGTATGAAGGTGAACCTTTTAATCTAAAGCTGGATCTATCGGCTGCCATTTAAGTCTCTGAAGAGATATAGTTGCATCATTAAAATTAAATAACCATCCAGCCTTTAGTGTAGAGCTGCTGAAACATCGCCTATATGATCACCTGACATATTTCATGCTGAAGCAAAAGCATGTGCAGAAGACAGAACGCCTTATCAGTGACGCACAGCATCCCTCTCTCCTGAACATTTTGAATGCACATGTATATGTACATTTTATGAATAGAACACACGTCACATGATATAAGCATATGGAATTATTTAATATGTGAAAGGAAAGACCCATATGGATCTTGTGGTTTATCTCATGTGAAACAATATTCATGAAAATCGGGCCAGTAGTTTTGCTGTAATCTGTAGACCGAACCGAAAACACAACCTCCTTGGCGAGGGTCACAAAAGTAGAGTTTGCTGTATATTGCTTCTTGCCTGTAAGCAAGACAAAATTCAATAAAAAAATACCCTAACAGGGAAAGATCCAGTATAAGAAACAAGAGACCAACATATCCTCACTCACTCTCAGGACGCCAATTTAACGTATTGATTATCTTTGTGCTATTTTACTAGCACGCTTTGACATGAGAGTACACGGTTGTGGGGGAAAGTGCAGGGAAAGCATCGAGGTTGTAGCTTTGTGTAACATGAGATATATTGATCATGGTGGAAAAAAAAAAAAGTTTGTGGCTTTGGTTTATATTTCATCCATAAAGTGCTTGCAGTGCAATACTGTATGTCAAGTGTTTCATCCTTCTACAGGCTGCACAGAGGAAACAGAGCAATGATTCTTGGTGAAAGTCATGACTACACTGCCTTCATAACGTGTCACTTTTTCCATTGGTTACCTTATCTAACAAGATCACTGATAATGGAATCACTCATCCAACTCTCTCTCCTACAAAATATGTTTTTATAGTATGCATTAGCTTTGCTCGATATGTTTCAAAGGAAACCTGGATATTTGGTTCCAAGGAAGTGTTGGGTTTGGTCTGAGGGGTTTGCATCTTGCATCCCACATGTTTTAGACACAGCTCCTGGTTATGGAAAGATCAGGGCTTTGGATAAAAACTGAATAATAATAATAACCTTGTCTTGCACTTTAAGTCAGCATTGATGTATTTAATAAATAACTAAAATGATAATCTTTCCCTAACCTTAACCAACCTTGCTGTGAGTGCTGAAACATGACCTTAAAAAAAAAGGTGTATTCATGCTGTAGTTGCCATGAGCGAAAATTGCAAACATTTTATTATTTATTATATTATATTTTACTGATGCATTCATCATCAACATTTTGCAATTTGGGAGATACATTCAATCAAAATGTTTCATTCATCATCTTGATCAAAAAAATGCATTACATTTCCTTCAAAACATATTGCAAATGAGTTGTGTGTAAACGTGATTTCTGGAAGGCAGGGTTGCTGAATATTCCACTAATTTTCCTGACAATATCATCTCCGGGCAACAAATGCACAATTAACGTTTTTTATGGTTATGTGGAAACAACTGGAAACATCTGTTAAGGTTAGGGAAACCTCACGGCCTTTGTTAAATATTGAAAAAGACGACAGTGACTTCAGGCACAAGACATTACGTGTTTATTGTCTTGACAATTGACTGAAATCACAATCTTTCCTAAGCGTCTCCCTACTTTCATGCAGCACAGAAGCAATTCCTTCACTCGGAAAAGCCTGTGAACATAATATCCAAACAGCGATTATGTTTCCCAAGGAGACAAGGAGACAGAGAGCGTTTTGGAGATACAGCCATTATGTTAATGCAAAACGGACTCTAAGTTGTTTTATTATTCTTACAAAACATACATATTTATCTCCTGTGGATGATCATGCCAACACATTCTCACTCCCAACTCGTCAAATACCAACTCTTGGTTAATGGCCCTACGCTTCAAACTGTGACACTCTAGGGTCTTTTGGACGTGTCAGGGACAGCGTGTCAGTTTCCACTTGTTACATGCATAGTGTCTTTTCAAAATAAACTTCCATGTTCACAGGAAATGTACAGTTTATGCTTGTTACATGTATACAGTCTCTCTTCAAAATAAACTACTGGCCCAATTTTCATGAAACTTGGTGGCCAAGGAAGAACCCATGAAGCGAATTGTCCTTGGCCGAGGTCTGCGCTCTTCAAGTGCCTTTCTAGTTTATATATAGCCTTTTAACAATAAGTACATCTCTGAACATACCTTGAATTTACTGTAGAGAGACATTGTCGGCATGTTTCTTTTACTTAACAGATGGCTATTGTCAAACCCCAAAGTGATTCATTATTATTTTAAGAATAAATCCGTGATGTGTTTTTCCCTCCTACACATTCTAAAAGGAAAAAATATATCTTTTTACACTTGCGATGAAGTTGTCGAGTCTGACACCTCATAACTCCAAACAGGTAAGCTCAGTGTCAGAATTGTGTTACCTAAAGCAAAAGAAATACCTGAGAGTCAACTGTCACTGAGGACTTCTGGGAAGGACAGGCAACAGTGGCAGATGCTGCTGTATAATGAAGGATGGATGGATAACAGGGGACCTATCAACCCTGCAGTTTGGAGCACCAGCCTGACTACATGTGACGGGCTGAACAAACACTCCCGGGATCTCTCTTTCATGTGTTTATTTCACCCTGACAGCCAATACGGCTACACGTCACAGCTGGAGCTTGTACACTGCAAAACGGGCAAGTAAAGCAAAGACAGAGGCTGGTATTAAACCTAAATCTCTCCAAATCTCTCCTTTTCTAAGGAAAAACAAAATTTGCAACCATTATGAATATGGGAAACGGCTGTGAACACTTAGATTAATGTGTGAAAGTGCAAATTTACTTTCTCCCTATAAACTCATTTCCATTCCCTGTTCTAGCAGGTCAAGTAGAGGTCTGGCACATTGTCCTGGACCGTCAGTGAAGGTGGAGACTCTGTCATTGCTCTCAGTGCCGGCCAATAAAAGGTCTTAAATCAAGCTTTAGCATCTATTCAACTGTGTTTCTATGAACTCTTGATGACCGCCAGATGTAACATTTGGTATTAATATGGCTGAAAATGGTTGAAATGAGGCAGATGGGAATGCAAGTGGTTGTATGGTAACCGCGAGGAGCTGGAGTATCTGGGTTGGAGTGTGTTTTTTGAATTTTTCTGAAGGGGGTTGTTTTCAAGCTAAAATGCGGTGTTGTTGTCAAACTCTATCCTCTCCCTGGTGATGTAGTCTTTGTCCTAAATTGCTATCCCTGTCAAAGACAGTGCCGCCCGTCTGAAATATCCCACAATAGTAAAAACAAAATTGGCATGTCAGCAAAAGAACCACCTTGGAAATAACAAGTAAACTTATTGCATCAAAATTCAAGTCCAATGTGTTTGTGCGGCCCAATATGACATAAAACGTCTCCTTATCCGGCTGTACAGGTCCATATCTCTCTGACATGAGAGAGAGAGAGTCACATCGTGTTATTCTAAAATGATCTCCGCCCTCGTCCGGTCTGAATTGCAAGTCATGAGCTATTTCTGGCGGAAGCTTTGTCAGCAATCCTGCGCTGAAAAACCCTCCCTGATGAGCCGGGTTATACTACCGAAGCCCATCTCCTCTGGAAATGAGTATCCAGTGTAATAATTCTGCTGCTTCGCTAAGGGTCACCTGAAATAATTAACATCTTTTTTTTAAAACATATTTTCCCATCAGCTTAACTAGCATGGAAATATAACGGGATTGTATACAGATACAGTGTTCTGAAATGAACAGCTGGTCCGTCACAGGGGCCAGGCATGGATGCATTATGGGAGCTGGATGTTCCAATATGGTGAAAGTTTAGACTTCTGCATTTTTGGATGTGAATTCGAGTCAGCACATGAATTAAACATATGTCAACGTATCCTCATACAACGGTTTGTTTCAGAAAAGATTGACTTGGCTAGGATGAGGCAAGAAAACTACTTAGTTAGAAAAAAATGTGGTTTGGCTTAAAATAACTCCGGAGGTTACGTGACAAATACATAAAGGTTCACTTCAGGTTAAAGTCGATCTATTCCTAAACAGAAACTGAAAATGCCAAAAAAATGCATTGTTGTAAGTCGGGCTGTGTAGACGAATCAAATAGATCACATTTTGTGACTACAGTATTTCACAACCTACCATGAGACTGTGTCGCAGTAAGCATCGTTAATGAACAACTTCAAAATGCATTAAAATGAGCAAGCAATTAAAACTGATCCTCCGGTCAGTGTTTAAGTGAATCAACAGCTCTATGAGCAGATAAAGATGTTCTTGCATGTCTGTGACAACAATTCAGAAGAGACACAGCAGCGATACAAAGATCAGGTGAACCTTATCCACAGCTCTGTGCCCTTCCTGTTGGTTTTCTGGTAAACTGGTTTTCCCCCAGAGCTAGTTCATCAGAGCTGAGCACCTGCAGCCAGATGGCCCAGATTTATCGTTTGTTTACTGGTCATTTTTTATTTCTAATGCCTATTTACCAGACTGTTAGCTCATTTCTTCTTATTTATGGCACTTAAAGTATTTCACCATAATCTTAAGGTTAATGTCTCATGACTCGTCATTACCCCGACTATAGCCTTTAGCACTATTTTATTCTTCATTTTTTATGTGATTACTCTTCCTATTTAATCATAGTTTGTATTGAATCATTTAAGGTTCAAATGCATTGTTCTATTTTCCACTCCATTTGCAGCATTATTTGGCATACAAATTAAACATAACACTTAACTAATTGGTTATAATAAAATATGTAATTGGAAAAGCAGTGGGCCAGAGTGTCTATCAGCTTACATTTTGTAGGTAGACCGTTCAAAATGCAGCTTCCAAGCTAATGTCACAGCCCTTTATAACTATATACATATATTACTGTTCATGATCTTCACATAAAAAACATTATTTTAAATGTCAGCATTGGAGTTGTAGTGGCTGTTGCAGTATGGTAGATATGGAGGACTGTTTCTCTGAATGGTCAGATTCACACCAGCTGTAGAGAACGGTGAGATGGGTGGATGTTGCTGTTTGCCTCTGAAAAGTGGTGTCAATACACAACTTGAGTGAACACTTTCTGAGACCTTGTCACGCACAGTTACAATGCAGCTTGTTGAACCCTTGTTCACCTTGTTGAACAAGAAAAGAAAAAACCCTGGTATGAACAGTCACACGGCAGCTATTAAGCTTTTCACCTGGTAACAGTTGTGGTGGATGAATGGGTCAAACTCAGAACTTTTACCTTGGAGACAGGTTTGATTCCTGTGTGAAGCTTATTGCTCACTTAGTTGACTTATTTTTCTCTGTTTTTTAAAAAATATTCGTTTCAGTTTTCAGTCGTAGTTTGGTTAGGTTTAGGCACCAAAACTACTTGGTTAGGTTTAGGCACCAAAACTACTTGGTTAGGTTTAGGAAAGATATACATACAGTACATATTTACATACAGTATATAGTGGGTCAGATGCAAATATCATTGTTGGCTATGGACACCTGGGTGCTTGTTTCTGCCATGCTGTATACACCTGGGTGTAAATAGCCACAATGGCTATTCAACCCCGGGCGCAAAGTGTATTGTTGGCTACTGACACCTGCGTGCTAATAGCATCTTAGCAAAAAATAAATGAATGAATCAAGTTAGCAGCTGGTTATAGTCTTGTTCTCTCAAACTGTGTTGGCTTCGATTTAGTGGGCCAGAAGTAGGGGGGTATTATGTGGGAACCCCACTTTATACCGCTGGCCTGATTTGGCACCATTGCTGGTGTGATCCCATAGCAAGATGGTCTCTAGTTATTACATCTTCTTTTTGACCGTCTAACTTTCCTCTAAAGTTCCTCTGAGAGATAAACAAAATAATGATTGTACAGGCTTTGTATTTGAAGCAGTTAAAAATAAGTGGGTTGTTTTTGTTGTGAACTGTGCATCAAAGACCTAAAAAATCACAGTATTTTTGCTGTGAATGGAACAAATCTCTCTTTTTCAGCTGGATTGTCCAACAGTTCTTGACGACAAAATAGAATGTCCAAACGTCTTCTAAAATTACCATATGAACTTTCCAAAATTCAAATGAGCATTATCTGATCCGAGATAACTGATGGTGAGAGTTATTAGTCGAGACTGCAACTCAGCTCTCATTTTATGAATAATGACGACCATGTAGACACAAAAGAATCATATTTTATACACCATAAAGCCGGCTATGATACGTGCCCAGTTTAGCTCATCTTATCTGTCAAAAAGCATTAGTCAGATACCAACTACCATGATAGGAGAGACGGTCTTTGCCTTTTAGCAGTTTCTAAAATGGATAACCCTTTTAACCCCTCACAGGTTCCCACAGAGCCTGCAGGCGGTACTTCAACATATAACACAACTAAAGTTAGCTCACTGCAGTTGATCTGAAACTGCAGTTCTAACCTCTAATACTTCCTACTGGCACAGCTAAACACATATCCCTATCAGCAAGGTGGGAAGGTTAAGACAGTCATTACATTAAGCTGCATAAAGACTCGAGCCGTACACTCGTGTTCAGCCCTTTTAACATGTAGGCGGCATATTAAATGTCCTCAGCGCAGCTTTTTCCCTTCCTCTCCCTATTTCTTTTTTTTTTTTTTCATGGCGATAGAGAGGCAGGCAGATGAAGCCAGGAGGCTGAATAGGAGCCTGAAAATGTTGTTGCTCCTCCATTGCTGTGAAGCTCAAAGAAGATACCGAAAATGCCCGTGGATATAGATTCAGAAGGCGAAAGAGGGAAGCGAGTTATGTGAGAAAGAGGGAATGAGAGAGACGGCCCGAACCAGACAGAATAGAGAGATGAAGAGGAAAAAGAGTAATACAAAGAGAGAGTCAGTGAGAGTGAGGCGACTGACAGATACAGCAAAGACGGGATGCAGCCGCCGCCTCCATTATCTTCTGATACATTTCTTTTTATAAACTTTTTGAATTTAGGAAATTAACTTCAAACTTCTACCCCGTGGGGGCCACACGAAACGGTGCCTCAGCCACAGAAGAAGGAGCAAGGCGATTCGTCTTCCCTAACTTCCATGTCTAATCACGGTCTCTGTACTGCGGAGCAAAGCTGGAGAGTAACAGCTTTCATTAAAGGGCAGTTCAGTAATTACTGCAGCCATTAATGCTCAGTTAGCGAACCATTGTCGAGTAAAGTTTTCTGCTTTATAAGGTCGCCAGTCTTTCTGTGTATAATGTATACAGCATAGACGGTAGGCGATGTGTTCATTTTTAACAGGGGGGACGGATCCAGTTTGTTTTTGTTCATCCATGACTAGTGAACCGCCCCATGAACAACTCTTTTGGGTCTGTATTATTTCTGCTACTTCAGCACCACGGACAGCTCCATGGATTTATCAATACACAGTTAGGCTGCTGATATTTCAGAGCCGTGGTCGGGGCCGTAGATTCTAATTTACTGATATTTCAGAGCCATGGTCGGGGCCATAGATTCTAACTTACTGATATTTCAGAGCTAATTATTAATTTAATTTAATGTAAATACGTTCAATCAACCAATCATTTTACAGGTCTGTTCTTTTCTGGAAAATCGGTAGCTTCCTAAACATATTTTCTTGCTTTTTTAGGAAACCCTGTGGCGAAGTAACAAGCAAAATAACAAAATAAGCAGAATAAAATACAATGCAGCTAACAACTACGGCTACAGTGGGCGAGCTGTGTCTCTGGCCTATTGCTTTTCAGAGGCAGCAGCCAGCAAATTAAGCGCTATTTCTGTTTGCTCTCCCTTTTTCCCCCTTGCCTTCATCTCAGTCATCTCTCTCCTTCTCTCTGTGTGGCCAACTCTCATTGAGCATCAAGAACAGAGAGGTGTTTGTTTCTCGTTAGCTGCTGGCTTCTTCCTCCCGGGGGACTCAGCTGTTTTGTAGCGAAGCAGGACACATGATTGGAGTTGGCATGGCAGCGTTGCCAGGGGCACTGTGCCTCCAGCATCACAGAGCCATTCCTACACTGAGAGAAGTGACGGTGGCCAAAAAAAGCTCAACATTTTCACCTAAAAGTCCCCCCGGCGGTAATTTAAATAATCACCTCTTCTCAGGTCTGTCCGACATGCTATTTTGCATCTTTATATTTTGTGTAAACATCATGCGAGACACCACCAAGTGACTCAGTATTTTTAAAGTGACTGACCTTTCCTCTTAGCCTGTGTCCTCTCTGCGTTGCCTCTTTTCTCCCCTCTTACCCTGGGGGCCAGTTGTTGGCATGACAGTGCCGCTCTGCACTGCGCTCCAAGGTTCAGCACCCAACCCACCTGCTCATAATTATTTAACACCACGGTTTGACAAAGCCGGAAATAGTGCACGGCGAAGCCCTAGAAACATCTAAAATGCATTTGTGCTTGTATGAATCCAACATAAGTTATGAATGTACCATGCTTTATGTAACATTGATAAACAGCAAGAACTACTTTCCTCTTTCCTTTTCTTTTCTTTTTCTTTACTTTATCTAACAAGGTAATAGTCTCATAGATGTTGAATTATTTCTCAAGAGAAAAGGCCACATTGAAAACACAACACACAACACATAACAAAGCTAGTTGGTGGACTTTTGAGTTCAGATTATGTTGTCACACATAATGTTCAAAAGGTCACAAAATAACCTCCATGTGAAAACATTACAGATTGCACCAAAGTCAATGGGATTGTTCTTTTATTTTCTACAAACAAAAAGTATGCCAACAGAAGTCTAAAGATGGTTTAATTACATACAGATTTATACACACTTTATTTTTTTTAGTTACCATTTGCTTTACCAATAATGAGCAAAGTTCCCTAGTGCAACTAAATATGCCACCAAAATGTGTTACTTAAAAAATGTAGGAGACAAGCAATGCCGGGAGATGCTGAAGGGACATTACAGAACAAAAATGGGTACAATTAAGAGAACAGTTAAGGGAATTCACAGGCTCACAACACCACTGCATTTATAAATAGGAATTACCTTGTTTCGTAGATTAAATGCCACTGCTGCTCGCCTGAAAAAAAATGTTTTCAATTTGAAAGGTTGCAACCTGTATGCAGAACAGAACACTGAGAGCAGTGGTCAGCTCGCTATTTACTTTGACCTCAACTCTCATGAGGTCAAGTACTGTATCTGCTGAACAAGTTTCATTTCCCTGGAGCGAATGATGATAGCAATCTAAAAACTAAAACTTCCAGAGGCAACTTCTCCTATCAATCTCTCTACACTTTGTGTTGAAACACTCTTTTATCCAGAAGCAGCTGGAGCAGCCTCTCTCAACCTCCCCTACCTTTGTCACACACCTGTGCTTTCTCTCCCTTTTTGGGGCAAAGTACCACCGAAGCTCTCTCTTTCTCTATTGATCGCTCTACCTTAAGAGGTTTTAATGGTCTTTCTAGCCTCTTCCCCCAGAGTTGGAATTGAAGTGGGAGGGAAGGTAGAAGGGAGTGTACCGTCTGAATCCAGCTGTGATGTTTGCAGAGTAGCTAGAAACAGACAATTGGAGGGGGTGATGGGAGAAAAAGATAGGAGAGGAACACATTTTTTAATTGGGGGGGGGGGGGGGGGGGG